>JAYESA010000014.1:113467628-113657628 GCA_036927795.1 Iris macrosiphon
TCTCAAATCATATAGTATATTGTAGTTTTCATATTCAGTCCATTGATTACACTGTTCTATTTCTGACATTATAGTTCATTCCTTCAATCTTGTACGCATTAATTTATATTTTTATTGCTAGTATTGCCTATTCTTTTACTATTCTTGATTATCAGTTATATTTCTCATCGTAGATAGCATCCTCTATTTTACTGTTTATAGTTTTTGTCAATTAATTGGAACTGCTATTGGGTTGTACTTCGCTCCATTCCTGACTGAAAAATATTTTTCAGAGGATCCGAGAGATTGGTGTCCGACATACTATGGACTTTGACTTATAGATGGTGCAGACTTGGACCCACTAGTTCTGGAGTAATTGTCGAGAGGTTTATCCGGATCACTAGTTTTCATAGTTAGTTTCTTTAGTATTTTGGTACCGGATTTATTTTCGGCATATGGTATGAGATTGGATATTGTTTCTATTGTTGATATATATATTTTGTATGTATAGTTAGACTTCTTTCATATCTTCTCGTGCTTTAGAATTGTGATTGAGTTTTGTGAGAGATATTGTTGGCATATTTTATATTATTATGAGATATTTAGATAGTATAGTTGACCAAGATAACGTTCTACCATCGATGCTGCGGCGTAGGCTTGACGTTGTTCCTGACTTGCATTCTTATATCTGGTGCAGGTCGTGATATAGCATGGCAAAGTTTTATCTCTTTTCAAACAAGCATACAAGTTCCCTAGTTAAGCAAGAAGGTTAGTTTCAATGACAAGCAATACGAGTTCTCTTATTTAGCATGCAGAGTCAGGTTCTATCATTCTTCTTATGAAACTATCTTCTTAGAACAAGCATTTCAAAAACTCAGATTCATTATTAAGGCATGCAAGAATCAGAGAATGTAGTTCTGCCCACTCACCTAGATCAATCATCCTGTATTTTGATTGGAAACTCTCCGAGAAGACTTTCGCTCGAGCAAGCAAAGCGATATCACTTGTACATAGTGTCTACATGGAGCGGGGCACTATAAACTGTCCTTCCATATGCCTCGAATCAAGGCTGGACCCCAATAAACTCTACATGTAGCATGATGAGAGGTAAGAACCCCCACCTAGAGACTAACAAGCTGTCATGGGGCAGATAGACTGACCCTTAATCTTTGATGCACCTTCATTTGTCGATTTGTCTCGACGAACCAAATCCCCCTTATTCATCAAATTATCTCGTAGACTTCCCTAGACATATTTTTGATGATCCTCAAACTCTTGTGTAATATACTTTGAGTCTTCATCTGATGTCTGCGGCCTGACTGTACACCTCAGCTGCTTGAGCATATATATACCACAACATATATCTTCTCGAGCCAGTAGTTAGGAACCCTTCGTAAGCTTCCAGTCTTTGTCCCCAAATATACTGCCACAACTATCATCTGTTCAATTCATTACATATACCAAGTTCACTACTAGAAAAAGCGGTATTAGCGACGTATTTTAGCGACGTCAAAAGAAACGTCGCTAATAATATATAAATTAGCGACTCCTTATTAGAACGTCGCTAGACGTCGCTAAATGGCGACATTTAGCGACGTTTAGCGACTTTTATTAAGATTTTAAAAGATAAGTCGCTATAAGTTCAATTAAGGTCGCTAAACGTCGCTAATATGTCTAATTTAGTGACGTTTAGCGACGTATATAGCGACCTTTATATTAAAAATATTTAGCAACGTGTTTAGCGACGTCATTGACGTCGCTAAAATTTAATTTAGCGACATTTTTCTTGGACGTCGCTAAACGTCGCTAAAATTTGGTTAATTAGGTCTCGGTTTCATTTTTTCCCATCTGCTGAAATTTCGAAAAGAAAAAAAATTCCCCCCCCCCGACGCTCCGTCGACCCGCTCTACACCGCGACTACTCCAATAAACCCTACTCTCTCTCTCTCTCTCTCTCTCTCTCTCACAGGACACATGTGACATTGACACAAACACGATACACACACAGACACTGACACAGACACAGACACGGCACACACACACACTGACACAGACACTGATCAGGACCTAGGGTTAGGGTTAGGGTTAGGGTTAGGTTTGTTGACATGGGGTTAGGGTTAGGGTTAGGGTAAGGGCCGACTGGCCCAAGTCGATGAGAGAGGTAACAGCAGTAGTGAGCACTGCTTACTAGCAGTGAGCAGGGGGAGAGTTGAGGCACATCAGCCCAATGTGCAACAGGCAACTTGGGGAGGCACTGCACAGCTGAACATAGTGTGCATTAAGGTTTAGGTGCATTGTAGTTGGTTGTTAGCTTCTGCAGGCAGGTGTGAGGGGGTCCTAATACAGTATAAATACTGCATCCTTGTGCAGCAACTTACTGAGCCAGTCAGCAACTAGTGCAAGGCAGGATGTTAATGTGTTTGAGATGGGGTTTGAACTCGTATGATTTGAAGGACATGAGGGCAAGTGTCAGATATAACACCAACATCTGAGAGAAGATTGGGTAATCATAGTGATACTATAGTGCACACATGAGTGTGTGGCTCGGGATAAGGGGTAATCAAATATTGAGGAAGAAGGTAAGCAGTAGCAGTGGATGACTGATTTAAAGAGGTGTATTAGTCAGGTGTTTGAGTGAATATATGTGTTGAAGAGAATAAGTAATAGGTGTGAAGGTTGAGCATTCATATAGGTGTATCCCAGATCTGGGAGTATAGATGGAGTATTTATATGAGTATAGATGGAGTGTTTATATGAAGTATAGAATTTAGAGTACTTAATAGGTGTTGTTGGTACCAGGTGAGTTTTGATTACAGAATTCTTAAGAGTGTATGTGTGTATCAGTGTGCCAGTTTGGGGGGTTAGGTTTTTTTACTAAAGGGAGTGCAGTAATCTGCTGGTAAATGTGAGTGAGTACAGTCACAATGCATGGGGTTATCCATTTCATAGAGCAATAGCCCGTGTACTTGGGAAACTTTTGATGCAAAAATTGTTCAAGCACCAGGTGCCTTAGTGCAATGCCATGACTGCTTTTCCCATAACGGACACTGACCTAGTAGTGTGGTTGGGGGCAGCTGCAGTTCTATAGTATGACACACTATTTGTAGTGTGTTGACTGCACACTTATAGTGCAGTTCATAGTACTATGGGGTTGGGGGTAGCTGCAGTTTTGATAAATGAAAATATGTATTATATCAGTTATGATTTTTATAGTACGGTTAATTTTGCATGTAATGATTTATATGATACATACTGTCAATTTTGCAGAAGTTTCTAGAAATGGATATGAATTACTATCTGCGTCATCGTTCGTGGATGTACAACCGTCATCCTGATGACATGTGCGGTGTGCGGAATGAATTCATTGAGGGTGTACAGCAGTTCCTGCAGTTCGCAAAGGCGTTCCCTCAATACATAGACGGTACCAAAATTAAGTGTCCGTGTGTGAGATGTCGCAAAAGGAAATATCATCCTGAAGTGGAAGTTACATATCATTTATACTCGAAGGGCTTTACGCCGAATTACTATCAGTGGACCGCGCACGGAGAACTTGTATCTCTAGCATCGGAGTCGGAGCCCTATGTGGAGCCGTATATGGATGTTCAAGACCACGATGCTTACGACGACGGGTTGGTGAACATGGTTTATGATGCGGCGGGGCCTAGTTTCAATCCTGACAATTATGATGCGGCGGGACCTAGTTTCAATCCGGACAATTATGATACAGCTGAGGAGGCACCGAATGCCGATGCTGCAAAGTTTATGGAGTTGCTTGAGAATGCAAGGACTCCACTATATCCTGGTTGTGAGGATCATTCACCGTTGGAGGTGGTTACAAGATTATTGAGCATCAAGTCCGATTTTAACATGTCGCAAGAATGCTATAATCGACTGCTCGATTTGATTATAGAGATCTTGCCCGAGGGTGCAAAGTTGCCTAAAGACTTCTATCGATCTAAGAGGATGGTGAGATCGCTTTGGATGGGATACAAGAAAATCAATGCATGTCGCAACGGGTGCATGTTGTACTACAAAGATGACAAGGATGAAGATGCGTGCAGATTCTGTGGTACTGATCGCTACAAGGCCACTGTTAGAGAAAAGTCTGTCGGTACAAGGAAGCCTACCGATTCGATGCACTACTTGCCTTTGACGCCGCGGTTGTAGCGGTTGTTTATGGTTAAGGAGACTGCAGAAAATATGAGTTGGCACAAGCGAAAACAGATCGAAGGAGTATTGGATCATCCATCCGATGGAGAAGCATGGAAGCACTTTGATCGAGAGTATCCATATTTTGCCGAGGAAGCGCGTAATGTCAGATTGGGGCTCTACTCTGACAGTTTTACCCCCATTCGGACTTTCGGGCTCCCAGAATTCGTGTTGGCCTGTGATCGTCACTCCGTACAATCTACCGCCTTGGATGTGCATGAAGACTCCATATATGTTCCTAACCGTTATTATCCCGGGTCCGAACAATCCGAAGAGGAACATCGATGTGTATTTACAGCCTTTGATAGATGAGTTGAATCAGCTGTGGGAAGTCGATGCCAACACGTACGATGTTTCTAGAAAGCAGAATTTTCAGATGAGGGCAGCACTTATGTGGACCATCAACGACTTTCCGGCCTATGGAATGTTATCGGGATAGAGCACCCATGGTCGTCTCTCATGTCCGTATTGCATGGACCGTTCTCAGGCTTTTCGTTTGAAACACGGAGGCAAACCGTGCTTCTTCGATTGTCATCGACAATTTTTGCCGAAGGATCATCCGTACCGGAGGAATCGGAATGCTTTTCGTGCGGGAGTTGTGGAGAAGGCCAATCCACCGCCAAGGTGGCCCGGATGCACGATATGGGAAGAGGTAAAATATTTACCAAGTGCTATCCAAAAGCCTACTAAGGGGTACAAGTGTGACGGATTTGGTCGCACCCATAACTGGACGAAGAGGAGTATATTCTGGGATCTGCCATATTGGAGCACCAATCTGATCAGACATAACCTTGATGTCATGCATATCGAGAAGAATGTGTTTGATAACATAATTAATACTGTAATGGATGTAAAGGGGAAGACGAAAGATAATCCGAAGGCGAGGTTGGACTTAGAAGACATATGTAGACGTCCTGCATTGCATTTGATAGAGGAGGGGAATGGAAAGTTAAAGCAACCTAAGTCAGTTTTCTCACTGGATAAAGAGGATAAAGGTAGACTTTGTAGGTGGATTCAGGGTCTAAAGTTTCCAGACGGGTACGTGTCGAACTTGAAAAGATGCGTCGACCTTAAGGAGAACAAACTAGTAGGTATGAAGAGCCACGATTGTCACGTATTCATGGAGAGGTTAATTCCGATTGTATTTCGGGAATTCTTACCGCAGGTCGTTTGGGACCCATTGACAGAGCTGAGCATATTCTTCAGAGATCTTTGTTGTACTAAGTTGCTCGTCGATCGTCTAGAAAAGCAAGAGAGGGACATTGCGGTAACACTATGTAAGCTCGAGAAGGTATTTCCTCCTGGATTCTTCGACTCTATGGAGCATTTGTCAATTCATCTTTCCTATGAGGCACGTGTTGGTGGTCTTGTCGGTTATCGGTGGATGTACCCCTTCGAGCGCCATCTGAATCACCTAAAGAGAAAGGTGAAAAATAAGGCACGGGTTGAAGGCTCTATTTGTGAAGCTTATGTTCTCGAGGAGATTACAAACTTTTGCTCGACGTATTTCAAACCGCATGTTGCTACTAATAGGACGAAAGCTCCCAGAAACGACGACGCATATCAGGAATCTAATGATGCAATACTCAAAGTATTCAATGCATCCGGAAAGCCCTCGGGAAAAATGAAGAAGAGATATTTGAATGACGATGAGCTAAGGGCTGCTCAATTGTATATATTACTCAATTGCGACGAGGATGAAGTGGAGAAGCTAGAGGGGTAAGTAATTAATACGTCCACGTTTACATAATCTCAATGTAATAGTATAAGATACTATTATGCTACTAATCAGCAGTTGCTTTATTGTTTTTCAGCACATATAATGATGAGTTGAGGTCGGTTAGACCCTACATAACAGACGAAGAAGTAGAACAAGATATGAGATGCCATTTTCCTTCTTGGTTGAGCGCATATATAAGATGCTTGGTAATTACTTTTTATTTTTGCACTTGCAAAACAAATAACTTACTATCGCTACTTTGGTATTTAGGTCGATCGTCTAATATCACCCGAGACTGAATCTATTAGGACTCTAGCCAAAGGACCAATTACTGCCGTAAAAATATGGCCAAGTTTCTGTGTGAATGGGTTCAGGTTCAAGTCAACAAATGCTCCTATCAGAGACAGCTTTCTGGATCTTGATTCCACGAAAAACAGTGGTTTGTATATCAAATCTTCAAACTACAAAGACGTCAATCCGGGCAATGATTTTTTTGGCATCTTACGAGAGATTGTGGAGTTGACATATAATTATGGCCCAGAACCTGCTAATATCGTGCTATTCAGGTGTGAATGGTTCGATCCGATTCAAGATCAAGGTTGGAAAATTGACAAGCATGGCCTTGTGGATATAAACTACAAGCGTAGATATCAAGGCTACGAACCATTTGTCCTATCAAGTCAGGCTCAGCTCGTGTACTTCACAACTTATCCTAGACGGGGGACAGCGAGGTCAGATTGGTGGGCAGTATGCAAGACTAAAGCTAGAAATACCTTTGACATTGAGGAAATAGCTTATCAGGAGGACGATCTACCTCTTGTAACAAATATTATAGATGTGGACTCAACGGAAGTTACTCATTACACGAGTAATAATGTAGAAGATGTAGAATTATCCGAAGAGGACGACGAAGTAGATGAAAGTGAAGACGAGGAAGAGGAAGAGCAGGACGAGGAAGGCGAACAAGATGAATTTTCTGAAGATGATTGAAAATATAAAATATTGCATGTATAATGTAACTATATTTGGACTGTAAATATTGCATGTAGAAGTAGATGTTGACATTAACGAATATATGTATTATATTTTGACTATATAATGCTTTGAGATATGTATCACATTTCGACTGTAGAATGTAGTATATATTTGTGTTTCTCTATATTCATCATATGTTGTTATCAGATATGACAGGACGACGCAGAGGATTCGGCAGGTCCCGAGGTAGACAGAGTGCCACTCCGGTACTGCCTACTGTTAGTTCCGGATCATCGTCGCCCAGTACTCCAGTATATCGATCAGTCACTTCTCCAACTGCGATGACGTTGCGTGGCATCACTCCGGGGACGAGTAGTTCCAGGCGTGATAGTACTCCCTCGTCCAGCGTTCCTCCTGCTGACGGAACCATGGAGACAGATGAGCATGTAGAGGAGGTCGTGCCGACGTTGTCCCAGCATCAGCAAGATCCTCCATGCGCACCACCGGAGGAGACGAGGACAGAGATTTGGGCCGACGGTACAAAGTAAGTCAATTAGATGGTTTAGTATATATTTGTGTTTCTCTTTATTCATCGTATATTGACTTTTTCAGTAATCTAAATTATTATCTCTGTATAGATATCGTCCATCGTCGGTTCAGAGATGCCTGAGCCAATTTTTGAGGAACAACTACGGTGGCCCTTGGATCAACTACTCTGAGGCTCCGGAGGAGAGGAAGGCGTTCTGGTTTGCGCACTTCCAGGTAAAAGTATATTAAATAAATCCTCTAATTTATGCATATTCGTGATGCTAACTTAATGAATTATTTATTGTAGCAAACGTATTTTTATCCTCCGCACCGGGCCGAGTTGATCGAGAGGCTCTTTCCTACCGTTGTCGCCAAGCTTATCCGAGATGCTCTGGATGACCAGAAGGCTCGTGATCGTGCTGGAAAACCGATCCAAGGTTGGATCACGCCTGAGCAGTAGACTGCGATGATGGCTAGATTCGACGATCCGACCTACAAGGAAAGGTCTAAGAAGGCCAAGGCGGCTAGGCAGAATGCTGCCAAGTGGTGTGGTGGCTCGATTCCGATGACGAAACATTTCCGTCGTTTGGTATGTTTTTTCTTTTAAAATATATTATTTTAATATAAGTACCATAAAATGGTACTTGGAAAAAATATTTAAGTTTAGTAATAAAAAAAATATTTTTAACAGGTACAGAGGGGTGAGGATGCAAACATGGTGACCGTCTTCTTGGCCACCCATCGCAAGGACGAAAATCTCATTGATGAGAGGGCCTCACAGACCTATGTAAGTATTACTTTACTTTGTGTTTATTTTAATATAACTTAGGCAATTATTGAGTTTCCAAACCTTTTCTAGGCCGAGTATCTTAGGCTTCGTGAGCGGGCGACTGCTAGTGCACCTACACCTGGAGAGGCTGGTGCTTCGTCGCAGCCCGGTCCATCTCCGTCGGCGGATGACCTGTGGGTGACCGCAGCTGGTGGTCTCCAGAGGGGTACGTACTACGGTACGGGCTCCTATGGCGCCCTGGTTGCGACGCAGTCATCTAGGGCCTCCCCGACAGCTGCGCATTCCACATACCCCTCGCAGTCGCAGCCCTCGCAGTCGTCGGCCAGAGTCCAGGAGGCCGTCCAGGAGGCCGTTGACCGTCAGATTGCGTCTCTCCGTGACGACTTGCTGCAAAGTATGGAGGACCAGTCCCGATCCCAGTCGTAGGCGGACGATCCGATGCTCATCGCACGATTGGATATGCTCGACCGCAGCATGACGGAGCTATGGGAATTGACAAATGATATTAGAGCCTCCAATGATCGCAACATCATGGAGCTGCAGGCGTCACAGCTATCGATGGGCGAGAAGCTGACGAGGATGCAGGATTCAATGGGTGATAGCAGTACGAGGCTGTTATCTACCCTGGATTCTTACAACCAGCGACTCGCAGACTTGGAGCGGGCACGGCCTCCACCGACGTCACTGCCTTCTCCATCGACATCGGTGTCGATTCCACGGGACGAGTATGAGGAGTTCTTATCCTTCAAGCGCGCCGGTGGTCAGCCTCCTGCAGATCCGTAGTAGTATAGTTATTTTTATTATTATTTATGAATTATTGATACTTCAACAATAGACATGATGTATGATGCTTCTTGTAGTCTTTAATTTTTTAGTTAATTTAATTGGATTATATAGTTATCCACATTTAATTGGATTGATACTTCTTGTGGTCTTTAATTTAATTGGATTATATAGTTAACTAGATTGAATCATGTTGGTGTGTATGATGAAGATGATGTAAAACTGCAGAGAATCACCAATGTTTGCTTCTGGACACTATTTTTTTTTTAAATTAGCGACGTTATTAGCGACGTTTAGCGTCGTTTAGCGACGTTAAGTTACGTCGCTAAATACGTCGCTAATTAGCGATGCTGTAAAACGTCGCTAAGGACGTCGCTAATGACGTCGCTAAACGTCGCCAATTGCTGACATGGCAGTATAGCCAGGTCATTAAAGACGTCGGTGTAACGTCGCGATAGACGTCGCTAATCAGCGACGTTTAGCGACTTTTCTGAACGTCGCTATTTAGTGACTCGGCGTCGCAAAAAGTCGCTAAATTTAGCGACACATTAAAGTCGCTAAAAAACGTCGGCATAGCGACGTTTAGCGACGTTTTTTGTTTTAGCGACTTGGTGTTTTTTGACTGCTTTAAAACGTCGCTAATTATGTCGCTAAACCTAATTAGCGACAATTTTTGGTTATTTAGCGACGTTTTTAGACGTCGCTAATTTGACTTTTTCTGGTAGTGGTTGTCTCGTAAACTCAGTACATGACGAACCTCCTTGAGAATAAACTTCTCACCAAGCTCTGTTGTTAAGTGCATGTCACCTATAACCATAACTGGAGCCATCCCTTTGTCGCCTATATTCACATGTCTAAACCTATCGTCTTGGTATGATGTAAAGATCCCCCTCTTTGGAGTGGCATGATACGATATCCCCATATTCTCAATCGATGTCATAACACTTGCCACAAGTTTTCTCTGTGTTGATTGTAGTGATAATGATATCATTTATAGCCATAAAATCTACTTGATCGTCCTTGCCTTTAACATTCTTATCTTTGAGCTTCATGCAGTCCGTTTTAAAATAATCTTTTGCGCCACAGTTATAGTAGCCCTTCTTGTAGTCCATCATTGCTAGATCCAGAGAACTCCCTCATGTTCTCAACTTTACTTACTTGGTTCTTCTTTTTCTGTAAGAAAAAATCAGAGAGGGATTCATGCGACAATTATTTCTTAAGTTAAATCTCTTTGTTTAACAAACTACTTTCGATACCCTCCATCGTGACACTTTATCATGTGTGGAGTTACTCACAAATACCAAAAATGTCCCTTAAATTTCTGGCAGGTAACTCAAAAGTTATAGTGGCTGAAGCTCATCATCAATCACCATCTTCATAGCTGACTAATGATACCCTAAACCTCGTTCAGATGTTGTGCCATAGAGGACCCTTCATGTACTTTGATTTGACGAGTTGGCGAATAAAAAATATCTTATTGCAATCGTCTTTTGTTTGTACAACGAATACAGCTTCTCCCATAATGCTTTTGTCGAACTCTCTATGGACATGTAATTAAATACTAAATCATCCAGCCATTGGTAGATAAATCCAACTATCTTCGATCCATCTTCTTCTAGTCATTAGTAGATTAGTCCAATGGTTTGGTGTTGTCATCCTCCAAACGGCCATGCAAATCTTTGCACCAGACTAGATCCTCCATCTTTGATTTCCAGATCGCCTAGTTTTTCTTCTGTGAGGGAAATAATACATGTGTTTATAGATCTACTCTATATACATGGTTTTACCTTTCCTCTATAAAATCTAGGAGCTATGATACCATTTATTGGCCCAAGATTAACGTCGTAGAAATGACACCAACCCATCTGAAAATAACAAACCCCCGTTTCACGTAAGCACCAAGATAGATCAAACATAGTATACGTTTAGTGATTATATCACCGGGATAAATTTTAATATATACATTGACTAAAACAAGATTGATTACAATATATGTTGAACACTTTCCTACAAGTTCAACCTCTCAGTGTAATATCCCGTTCCCCCTATTCGGGGAGCGCGGCCAAGAAATATTTACGACCGTCCGAACGGGACAGATTGAATTAAGATCCTTTCCTCGTTATGGATTGGTTTCTTTGGAATCAGGTCCCATATACAATGGATTGTGCCTCGAGGATGGACTCGGCGGCAGAGTCGAGAGGGGCCTTTCCGTTGCGTTGGTTTCTTGTCCGTTTTCGTGCCGCTTGGTTGCCTTTTTGTTGGTTTTATGACTTGCGTTTTCTTGAACGGTTTCAATGGATTTCATTGCTTTCGTTCTTAGGATTTCGCATTTCGTATCGAGCCTTGGAGACCGAAGCAGGAGGTATTGATCATCCGTTGGTGCGTGCAGGTGATCGTGTAGACGACGCGCGAACGGAGTCTTAGGGGTCTCTCCTTCTTCTTCCTATTCAACAAACTTGTGAGTGGCTCTATTTCGATAAGCACCTTCTTTCCAAGGGCTCCGTTCTTAATAAAAATTGACTCAGTTGAGCATTCATTCAAACGATACCAAATATATATAAAGTTGAATGAAAAGATAAAAAAGTAGGCTTGGAACATTCATTGCTTGTCATTCAGAACCTTGCATAAATTCATTGATGCATGCACGTTCGTTGGGTATATCAATTGATCGGCACTTATTTATAGCACAAGTTGTTCTTCTGTAAACTGCTGAATGTTATTGCATATAACTTGTTGGTTGATTATGGTAGAACAGTTAAGCGGTTCCGTACATGCCGTTCCTTTAAATTCTTATGTGTTAACTATGTGTTTGGTGGGTTGGTATTAGACAAACTTGTATACAAGGGGTAACGTTCTACGAACGGTCGCCGGGGCACCGGGACCGCTTCGACCTGGGTAGAACATTTGCTAGTGTAGTCCTAGCGCTTGGATGGGTCCGTGCGTCCGCCAAAGGCTAGCTACCTGAGGCGGAATGTCAGCCGATCCATCCCCCGTCCAACCAAGAAAGATGTTGTGTATATTTAAACTGTGCAGACTAACTATGTCTTCGTGACAGGGAAGGCTATGGTAAGTTGTACAGGTGGTTCAAACGGTACAGGTAAAGTCACCGAACGGTGGCATGTGAAGTTATGTTATTTTGTTCTTGCATATCTGCTAAATGAAATCTGAACTAGGCAAGAATAGAAACCCACCTAAGAACATAATTGTAGCATACTCATTAGATCTCATCTCATGAGCTTGGTAAAGATGAGCAGCTAGCCTTCACCAGTACTTTCCAAAGTACTGACCCTCGTTGTAGCAGGTTCCCCGGCGCAAGGCAAAGCGGCGAGGAGCTGAAGTGCTCTCCGGACTTTTGGGATCCTTGGCGGTTCGTGGCCAAGACTTTTGGAGGCTCAAGCTAGAAGCCTTTCTTTCTCTCCGTTGCTGAATATCGCTAAGGCGATGGTGCTTACTCGCACCCAAGGTGTTTTGTGCTTTATTAAATCTATGTAAAGGGACATAATGTATGGATCGGCTATCTCATTTTGCGTCCAAGTTTGTAAGCCCGTGGGGCATTTTATACTTTTGAGTCAAGCGATGTAAAAAGATGTTCATTATGAATAAAAGAGAAACTTTTCTATGCCTCAACCTTGTGTTATCTTATATGTCCACTCTGTTGCATTGTTCTAAAGAATATCCTTATGCCTAAGGCCTTGTGCACGCGCGCCCTACGCGTGCACGGCATCACGCCCGGGGGACGATTATCGATTAGTCGAAATCGGGGCATGACATATTGGTATCAGAGCATGCTTCAGATCCTTTGATCTCACAAAGAAAGTTTCTAAAGAGGACCTTGTTCCTTCCGAGTAGACCCTTGAAATCGCTTGGCCAAAATGAGATACGTTCCATACAGTGAGTCCATAATATACCTTGAGACTAATACAAGTTACTTTCCTTTCAAGGAACGACTTCCGAGCCGGGTGCACAAGCGCAGATGGTGGCGCAAGTGCAAGCGAGTAGTTCAGGCACCTCGGGCAGCTCTGGGAGTCCAGCTGCCGCACCCTCTGCCGATCCGTTCGAGCGAATGATGCGTTTGATGGAGACGCAGCAGAAACAAGCTGAACTACGGCAGAGTCAGTTCGAGTCGCGGATTGAAGCTCAATTCGTGGCGCAGCGACTTCAGGCGGATACACAGCAAAAGCAGATGAACAGTCTGCAAACAATGGTGACGAATATGGTCGCCAACAATCATTCTGCATCCGCCCCCGCAACCGTGCCTATAGTTGCTGAAGCCACCGGACCACAGAATTCCCAGGGTACCTTACCCTCAGGCGAGAATGGGTCAATCGTGTCGATATCAGAATTTAAGAAGATGTGCCGTGCTATGTTTAAAGGCACCGAGGACCCATCCTTAGCGATGGACTGGCTGGTTGAGTTGGAGGACCACTTCGAAGCGCTGTGCCTAGACGAGACCAAGAAAGTAGCGTGTGCCCAGCTTCAGCTCCGACAAAATGCACATGATTGGTGGGATGTGCACAAGCAAGCTATTTTGAGTGAAGGTGGCACAACGACTATCTCCTGGTCCGTGTTTCGCAAGGCCTTCGTGGAGGAATACCTTCCGCCCGCCGTCCTTCGCGAAAAGGAAGACGAGTTTGCGCTACTGAAGCAGGGAGACATAACGGTACGTCAGTACGCTTCAGAGTTCAACCGATTTGCAAAATTTGCCAAGTCTCAGCTCGCCGATGCCGAAAGTCGTGCACGAAAGTTCGAGCTCGGACTACGACCTTCTATCCGTGCTCACGTCGTAGTGACTCAATATCGTACCATGCGGGAGTCCTTGAATCGTGCACTGTCCTTAGAATCGCAGTATCCTCCAGTTCGCACCGGCGCTGTGCAAAATAACAATCACAAGCGTCCTGCCAACACAGGAGGAAACAACGCGCATAAGCGCCACAACAACAACGGCGGTAAACAGGGAGCAAACCCGGGAAAGGGTAACGAAGCCGTCTTCCACCGATGCAATCGTACAGGACACATCGCACGGAACTGTCGGGTGTTCAATGGATCATGCTTTAAATGCGGTCGTCAGGGCCACATGGCAGTGAACTGTCGTGTTAGCGGGCAAGAGCAGCAGCAGCAACAAAACCAGGAGCCTCAGCATCAGGGGCAAACTCAACGAGCGAACCAAGTACCGCCAAACGCTCAGGGCCGAGTCTATGCTTTGACTCGGGACGAGGCACTTGCATCGAACACGACGGTGTCAGGTATATTACTTTTTAATAATGTACCTGCTCGAGTATTGTTTGATTCTGGTGCAACACATAGCTTCATTTCGGCGGATTTTGCCGCCGAACACACATTCCCTATGACACCGCTAGGCTTAAACCTAAGTGTTAGTACTCCTTCGGGGGTAGAATTATCGGCTCGCTTAGTCTGTCGTGAAGGTAACATTTGCATCGGGGGACGGAGATTGTCATTAGATGCGATAGTTCTAGACATAAGGGACTACGATCTTATTCTGGGGATGGATTGGCTCGGCGCTTGTTCAGCTACAATCGACTGTGCGAAAAAGGAAGTCGTATTTCGTTTGCCCGGCGAGATCGAGTTTAGCTTCACGTGCAGTCCTGAGTCGAAAGCGTCGAATGCCTGCATGGTGATCTCAGCAATGTCTGCTCGACGGATGATTCACTCCGGCTGCGAAGGATACTTAGCGTCCGTTCGAGACACTCGGCAAGATTGCGCAAACATTGAGTCTATTCCCGTTGTGGCGAATTTTCCTGATGTGTTCCCCGACGAGTTGCCAGGCATGCCGCCCGATCGAGAGATAGAGTTCACTATAGACACGTTCCCAGAAACTCGACCAATTTCCAAGACGCCGTATCGAATGGCCCCGGCAGAATTGAAGGAGCTTAAAGTACAGTTGCAAGACTTGCTAGATCGAGGATACATTCGGCCTAGTGTATCTCCGTGGGGTGCGCCAGTACTATTCGTGAAGAAAAAGGATGGCTCGTTGCGGCTCTGCATCGACTATCGAGAATTGAATAAAGCAACCATTCGTAACCAGTATCCTCTCCCAAGAATAGACGATCTTTTTGATCAATTGCAAGCTGCCACGGTATTCTCTAAAATCGACCTCCGTTCGGGCTACCACCAACTAAAGATCAAGCCAGACGATGTGCCAAAGTCAGCTTTTCGAACTCGCTATGGCCATTATGAGTTCCTGGTGATGCCGTTCGGACTAACCAATGCACCCGCTGTCTTTATGAGCTTAATGAACCTTGTGTTCCGGCCCTACCTCGATAAGTTTGTAGTAGTATTCATCGATGATATCTTGGTGTATTCGAAGAGTGAGGAAGAACATGCAGAGCACTTGCTAACCGTGCTACAAACTCTTCGGGACAACCAGCTATATGCTAAGCTGAGTAAGTATGAATTCTGGCTAAGTAGTGTATCTTTCCTCGGGCACATCATTTCTGCGGGAGGCATCTCAGTCGATCCGAAGAAGGTGGAGGCCATTGTCGAGTGGAAGCGACCTGCATCCGTTAGCGAGATTCAAAGCTTCCTCGGGCTGGCGGGCTACTACAGACGGTTCGTGAAGGATTTTTCCAAACTTGCACTGCCTCTGACTCGCCTCACACAAAAGGGAGTCGCATTTGAGTGGTCCGCCGACTGCGAAGCTTCGTTTAAAGAGTTAAAGCATCGCCTCACCTCTACCCCGTTACTTGTACTACCAGACGAGATCTCGGGATTCCAAATATTTAGCGACGCGTCCGGACAAGGCTTGGGGTGTGTACTTATGCAGCGAGATCGAGTGATAGCCTATGCCTCCAGGCAACTAAAGAAGCACGAGAAAAATTATCCTACACACGACCTGGAATTAGCGGCAATTGTCTTTGGCTTGAAATTGTGGCGACACTACCTTTATGGAGTGCCTTACCGAATTTATACTGATCACAAGAGCTTAAAGTACCTATTCACCCAGACAGACCTCAACCTTCGTCAGCGCCGTTGGCTAGAATTGATAAAAGATTACGACTTGACGATAGACTACACGCCTGGAAAAGGGAACGTTGTAGCAGATGCTTTGAGTCGGATCTTCGTTGGATCTCTGTCAGTCGATCGCAGGTTACGAAGGGACTTAGAAGAAATGGGCATCGAACTCCGAATTCGATATCGTGGCGCACGGGTCGCTCAAATGCGATTCGTACCCAACCTAATAGAGCGGGTCACATCTACTCAGAAAGATGACCCTTTCCTAAGGAAGATGCACGAGCAGATTCTAGCGGGGAAGGCGAAGGACTTTGCAGTAGATGAAAATAGAGCATTGCGGGTGAAGGGAAGGCTATGCGTCTCCGATGATTCAGAACTTAGAAAGGAGATCCTTGCAGAAGCTCATTACGCGGCCTATATGATCCATCCCGGGAGCACGAAGATGTATAAGAACCTCCGAACGACCTTCTGGTGGCACGGCATGAAGAAAGATGTTGCACTCTTTGTGTCCCAATGCATAACTTGTCAAAGGGTGAAAGCAGAGCATCAGAGGCCGGGCGGGGAGATGCAAAATCTTGCTATCCCGGAATGGAAGTGGGAGCACATCTGCATGGATTTTATTGTTGGCCTGCCAAGGACGCAACGGGGGAACGACGCAATCTGGGTTATCGTCGACCGGTTAACCAAGTCTGCACACTTCATTGCCATCAAAAGTACTTGGAGCGCCGATCGCCTCGCCCAGACCTACCTTGACGAGATAGTCCGGCTGCACGGAGTGCCAGTTTCTATAGTATCAGATCGGGACGGACGATTCATCTCGCGGTTCTGGGAAAGCCTTCAGCTGGCGATGGGGACCAAGTTGAAGTTTAGCTCAGCCTATCATCCACAAACCGATGGTCAGACGGAACGGGTGAATCAGATATTAGAAGACATGTTGCGCCTCTGCGTGATCGATTCGAATTTGCATACAACAACAGTTATCAGTCCAGCATCGAGATGGCTCCGTACGAGGCTTTGTATGGGCGGAAGTGTAGGTCACCAATCTGCTGGGACGAAGTCGGAGAACGGCAAATCCTTAGGCCGGAGCTGGTTGAACAAACCGTGCAAAAGGTTCGGTTGATTCGTGAACGGTTGAAGACAGCACAAAGCCGACAAAAGAGTTATGCCGATGCTCGACGTCGCCCCCTTGAATTCTTTGAAGGGGACCATGTGTTCTTGAAAGTCTCGCCTATGCGCGGAGTTATGCGATTCGGAGTAAAAGGAAAGCTAAGTCCGAGATTTGTTGGACCGTTTGAAGTACTCAAACGGGTTACTCCGGTCGCCTATCAAGTTGCTTTGCCGCCTGCCCTATCAGAAGTACACAATATTTTTCACGTTTCATAGCTGAGAAAGTTTGTACACGACCCGAACCACATAGTCGACTTGGGGCAGTTGAATCTGCAAGCGGACTTGTCGTACGCGGCAGAGCCTGTCCAAGTTTTGGATCGTAAAGAGAAGCAGTTGCGGAACCGAACCGTCTCGCTAGTGCGCGTCCTGTGGCAGAACCACTCGGTCGAGGAGTCGACCTGGGAACTTGAAGCTGATATGAGGGAAAGGTTCCCCTCATTATTCCTTAGTGGTAGGTTCTATTCCTAAGTTTCGGGACGAAACTTTCTTTTGGATGGTTATGATGTAATGCCCCGTTCCCCCTATTCGGGGAGCGCGGCTAAGAAATACTTACGACCGTCCGAACGGGACAGATTGAATTAAGATCCTTTCCTCGTTATGGATTGGTTTCTTCGGAATCAGGTCCCATATACAATGGATTGTGCCTCGAGGATGGACTCGGCGGCAGAGTCGAGAGGGGCCTTTCCGTTGCGTTGGTTTCTTGTCCGTTTTTGTGCCGCTTGGTTGCCTTTTTGTTGGTTTTATGACTTGCGTTTTCTTGAACGGTTTCAATGGATTTCATTGCTTTCGTTCTTAGGATTTCGCATTTCGTATCGAGCCTTGGAGACCGAAGCAGGAGGTATTGATCATCCGTTGGTGCGTGCAGGTGATCGTGTAGACGACGCGCGAGCGGAGTCTTAGGGGTCTCTCCTTCTTCTTCCTATTCAACAAACTTGTGAGTGGCTCTATTTCGATAAGCACCTTCTTTCCAAGGGCTCCGTTCTTAATAAAAATTGACTCAGTTGAGCATTCATTCAAACGATACCAAATATATATAAAGTTGAATGAAAAGATAAGAAAGTAGGCTTGGAACATTCATTGCTTGTCATTCAGAACCTTGCATAAATTCATTGATGCATGCACGTTCGTTGGGTATATCAATTGATCGGCACTTATTTATAGCACAAGTTGTTCTTCTTTAAACTGCTGAATGTTATTGCATATAACTTGTTGGTTGATTATGGTAGAACAGTTAAGCGGTTCCGTACATGCCGTTCCTTTAAATTCTTATGTGTTAACTATGTGTTTGGTGGGATGGTATTAGACGAACTTGTATACAAGGGGTAACGTTCTACGAACGGTCGCCGGGGCACCGGGACCGCTTCGACCTGGGTAGAACATTTGCTAGTGTAGTCCTAGCGCTTGGATGGGTCCGTGCGTCCGCCAAAGGCTAGCTACCTGAGGCGGAATGTCAGCCGATCCATCCCCCGTCCAACCAAGAAAGATGTTGTGTATATTTAAACTGTGCAGACTAACTATGTCTTCGTGACAGGGAAGGCTATGGTAAGTTGTACAGGTGGTTCAGACGGTACAGGTAAAGTCACCGAACGGTGGCATGTGAAGTTATGTTATTTTGTTCTTGCATATCTGCTAAATGAAATCTGAACTAGGCAAGAATAGAAACCCACCTAAGAACATAATTGTAGCATACTCATTAGATCTCATCTCATGAGCTTGGTAAAGATGAGCAGCTAGCCTTCACCAGTACTTTCCGAAGTACTGACCCTCGTTGTAGCAGGTTCCCCGGCGCAAGGCAAAGCGGCGAGGAGCTGAAGTGCTCTCCGGACTTTTGGGATCCTTGGCGGTTCGTGGCCAAGACTTTTGGAGGCTCAAGCTAGAAGCCTTTCTTTCTCTCCGTTGCTGAATATCGCTAAGGCGATGGTGCTTACTCGCACCCAAGGTGTTTTGTGCTTTATTAAATCTATGTAAAGGAACATAATGTATGGATCGGCTATCTCATTTTGCGTCCAAGTTTGTAAGCCCGTGGGGCATTTTATACTTTTGAGTCAAGCTATGTAAAAAGATGTTCATTATGAATAAAAGAGAAACTTTTCTATGCCTCAACCTTGTGTTATCTTATATGTCCACTCTGTTGCATTGTTCTAAAGAATATCCTTATGCCTAAGGCCTTGTGCACGCGCGCCCTACGCGTGCACGGCATCACGCCCGGGGGACGATTATCGATTAGTCGAAATCGGGGCGTGACACTCAGCAATCTCAAGAAGAAAGGAGAATATACACGATGAAATCAGTCACCCAACACTGTGACGATCTCCTTGAACGAAGAAGACGACTCTCTAAACACATCTTCTCTATCTCTTCCAACTGTCTTAAAGAACGAGCTCTAAGTGCAAAGTATAGAATTTCTCCTAGATTTTTGTGGACTTTCTTCCTCGAATCTCTCGTTTGAGCTTCTCATCATCAACCCTCCTTAACCACCTTTATATAAGTTAAGAAACATAATTTAGGGTTTTAAAAACCCTAAAATAATACAGTAATAATTTCGGTCCTCCATATTTGATCACATGGTTATATTATATGCTGACTTACGTTTGAACAAATTTTCGACAGGTGGTATACCACGGTGTACTGTCGGTATATCGTGGTGTACTGTTCGACCCTCAAAAATAGGTTCTAGAACGAATCGTCCAAAAATCGGTATACTACAGCATACCGCACCACCGGTATACCATTGTTGCTGTTTTGACTCAGTTTGAGATCCGATTCAGTCAGCGATCCACCATCGTCTTTGTCATAACTCATGTCGATGCTTCACGGCGTTAAAATTGTTCTTTCATACTTCTCGAATCGTGACTGGACCCCAACAATGGGAACAAGGACTTCAGGTGTAATGATTACCCCCCAAATTCATTATTACTTCCATTGTTTACGAAATATTATAAAATTCTCCCACTTTTCCGATTTGCAATAAATTAACAAACAAATGCATGTTACCGGAGAATGAACAATCCATGATCAGGAAAAACATAAGCCAATCTGCTCAAGTTTTTGGATCTCTAGCAAACCAAAAGTTTATTGCAAAACCAAACAATCTTTCAACCTTCTCATTCCTCCCCAAGAGAAGTTTTTTTTTTCTTAGAAACAATCCAAACTTTAGCAAATCATGAAAAGTGAAGCTAATATGTTTCTTTTCTTTTTCTTTTTTTATCTTTAGCAATTCAAACCATTTAGCAAAGTCATACATGATTTACCAACCTTCTCATTCCGTCCCAAATTAGAAGTTTAATTTCACTAAAAATATTTGAAACTTCTTTAAGTCAAGGAAAGGGCAAGCAAATATATTTCTATGTTTGGATCTGTGGCAACTCCAAACGATCTCGCAAGGCCATACATGATCTACCAACCTTCTCATTCCTTCCTAACTTTGAAACTTTCATTAGAAACACTCGAAGCATTTAAAAATTTCTCCACTATGTCGATCAAGACAAGTTGACTCGTATAAAAGTTCTTTGATGACCAGCATCCCACCATGAGACTACACTGTTTTTTAAGAAAAATGACATATGGGATCTATTTTTTTAGCACTATTAAGATTAATTATATTTAAGATTAGATGTTAATTAGATTTAGGATTGTATTCATTGTATGACTTTTTAACATGATTTATTAATAAAATGAATTGTGTTGATTTGTTTTATGGTATCAGAACTGTGGTCATCTGAGCAACTGGGACAAAGGTTTCCTTCGTCATGCTATCTATTGTGTCAAACAAGCTTTCCGAACTTGGTTTGAGTGTTTCAGGAGTGCTATTTGTGATGCAGGATTTCAGCAGTATTTTCAGAACTATTCTTTGTTTGTGCTGCCGTAACCGCAATGACAGATTCTTCTTTTACTCCATTTGGATGACATAATTTTGACAGGCGACGATTTAGCGGTGATTGCATCTACGCAAAGGTATCTACATCAGCAGTTTCAGATGAAGGATCTTGACTATTTTGCTATTTTCTTGGACTTGAGATTGCACAAGGTAAGAGAGCCGGAATACTTATTTTTTAGCAAAAATATATTTCAGAGATTATTTCATCTGCTGGTCTATCGTATAGTCGGACAACTGATACTCTTTTGGAGCTTCATGTGAAACTTCGTCCTACAAATGGTGAAGCTCCCACAAATCATACTCGCTACAGGCGGCTAGTGGGTAAACTTGTGTATCTTTGTTAGACCATGTCATGTATTTTTCATACAGATAGTATAGTTAGCCAGTTCATTTTTGCGCCTCGACCAACTCACTATGGTGCCTTAATCCAGATTGTCCGATATCTTCAGGGCTCTATTACTCGCTTATTATTCATATTTTCTACATCTACTCTGAAGCTTCGAGCATTTTCTGATACAGATTGGACAGGAGATCCGATCAGTAGCTATATATATATATATATATATATATATATATTGCATCCGTAGCTATATCACTAGGATAATATATTCGGTGTGTATATTGATGTTGATGTTAGTGTTCTATTTCGCCCTCAAGAAAGGTTCTTGTGAGGCCTAAGTTCTAGGTGGCCCAGGCCTACACAAAACTTCCATGGATCTGAAAATGTTCTTAGTAGCAAGTAGGGAAATTGCGTGACATAATTTCCTTGAAGAAGTGCATATCAAAATATTTACAATATCAACACAAATCCAGCATCGAAATATTTAAAACCTCAATCCAATTACATATAACACATGATACTAAAGTAGAAATACCGACACAATATAGAAATGCTAAATCGCTAGAAACCATGTACTAACGAGAATCAAAACTTCAATGAGAATCAAAGAAAAATAACCCTTATTGATAATAATAAAAAAATATACAATTAAACTTTTTCTATTTTTTTACAAAGTTTTATTTATAAGAAAATATTAACCACAAGAAGGACACCTAGACAAACTCGGGGGGAAAAAAATAGACCACAAATTCGTCTACAAATATGCTAAAATAGGCTCAACCACCTTGAATTGATTTATCGATGGTATACAAGTTTTATGCCAAATTTTATAGGGAAAAAATTTGCACAAAATTCTTCGCATCAAGTGTACCAACGGTCTACCGGTCCCAGACCTAAATATTGGTATGGTTAGAACCCTCCTCCTGTTGAGGTCTAAACCCCAGTTATTGTGTCGTTGTACCAACTTGTCTCGCACTAGCCGTCCGTAGTGGCTCTTAGACCTACTCGTCAACTCTGTAGATTTGGTTTGCTAATTTGGCAGCAACAGTTTAGAGATGAAATTTTTGATTATGCTTACAAAGAAAATCAGTCAAATATATAATACTCATCCAATATGTAACGGTCTGAATTAATTTTTCTATTAATTCAGCCGTTACACACAGGAGAAGGAGAGAATGAACCTAGACACAAAATATATTAACGGTTCAAAAACAATTAGCAACTGACAAAATTAATTTTTCAACGTTCAGAAAATTAAAAAAAAAAATGAAGAGGAGCAAAAAGAATTTTAGGGTCCCAGTCCGAAGAGGAAATCGAATCGGCATTCGGCGCGTACCCGCACCCGTTACGCGCGCCGAACCGAACCGAACCTAACCGAGCCAGACGGCGGCGCGCACGTGTGGCCCAAGGGGTTCCCCACACAACAACTTTAAGAAAGCAAAGAAGAGAAACTAATATATGTACACAAGAAGGGGTTGGCCCATCCGATGTGGGACTAAAGAAAAGAAGGAGCTTGAGCTTTTGCTAAAGCAAAGCCAACAAAAATAAGATTGAAAATATGGAGTTTAATTAACTCACTATAGTGCTGATCAACTAGGAACCCTCAAAGAATATATTATACTGTGATACGCAAGAAAAAGAACCTATAGTCGAGCTGTGTTGTGGGCAAACCACCTCTTCTAGTTATAAAATATAAACAACAAACCTCTATACCTCTACCAATCAATAACTATTCTACCTAGGCATATGTAAAGTACACACCACAAGAACATACAAATCAACAAAACAAAGTACATTAGGAGTGTATCCATCTTTTGATAGTTTAATTATAGCATTGCTAATTCTGCATTATCCTAAATTTCTAGTCTCATAGTGGTCCAGTTGAGGGCTAGATCTTGGATTCTTACATTCTGATTTTGGTCCATATGTTGTTGTTTAATAATGACACTTGAGATGAAGATACCTCGATCAGTTATGACACTTCTAAATCCTTCTTTTTCCTTTTTTTTTCTTTTTTACAACCCCAATTGCTCAACTTTCAGAGCTTTCCACTAATTCTATTAGAAAGTAATGCAGATGCGCAGAAAAAACTATTTTTATAGAACTATGTATCACAAGTTGTGGTCCTAATTCTGCTTTGTTAAATCGATATCTTTTGTTCTATGATAGGCATCGCATCTTATAATAAACCAGGTAAGCAAAGGGATAAGTACGTAGCTGAAGATGTCTAATCCAAATTGGTACGACACTAATTTCTATCGTGTTATCTTTATCATTAGAGTATGCAGGAACGGAGCCGGGATTAAAATTCTGGAGGGATCGTGTTACTACATATAAAAAAAAATTTAAAGTTTGTCGTGTTAATTGAACTTCAATAACAAAAAAATATACTAAAACTCAAACAAGAATGAACAGAAAAACGGAGTCAATATTTCTAAATTGTTACAAAAGAGGAAGCAAAAAATTATACATAAAAGATTTTTAAAATATGTAAAACATTTAGGTGAAAGAGATTTGAACTCGTGTCTCACAATTGACAGCCCAAAGTACTACCACTAAAACTAGTTTTATTCTTTGCACATTAGAGAGCCAAACTAATATATATTTTAAAATTACAAAAAATTATATATTGTAATTAATCAGCATTTTTAAAAATAATAGAGGGAACGTGCCCCCCTTGGACTCTTAATAGATCATCTGCCATGTATGAACAATCGATGGTTACAGCTTGTTTAGAGCCCCATATCCCGCATTAACTCGATCGACAACTTATACCATTAGAATGTGGTCGAATATGGTGCATATGGAGTATGAGAAGCTCCATGAATAGTTGACCAAGTTTCTATGATTAGCGTTGTCGATCTGACATCGACCTTCAATAATGGTGTCAAATTCGTGCTGATGTAACTATAAGCACTTGAAAATCTAGAACATTAATTGAAATCGTATTTTATTGAGGCGATGTCAGTGATACAAATTCTGAAAGCATGAATGTATAAACATTGTGAAAGAGTTCTTACCGAGGGAGAAATCTCGCGAAAAATTCTGAAAGCATGAATGACAGTTTGTTTTCCCTAACTATTGAAACCGATAGATATTAGGTATTGATTGGACTTCCACCTATGGGAATTACTTGATGCTTGATTGAACTTAACTAACCTCTAAATTAAGTTTTCAGCATTGTCATTTGCTAATTAACTTTCACCCAATGTACAACATCTCTAGAAGATCGAAAAGCTAGCATAATATCACTTTTTGGTTTGTTGGAAAGAAAGAGTGAGATGTTAGGAACTTGAGATGATTGTAACAGTCACATACAAGAAATTAGTACTTGTGTAGAATAGCATCGGAACTGTAAATATTATCAGGGATGTGGGCTTCTTCTGGACTTTATTCTGCTATCTTATTCCACGTATTACAGCAAGTCGGGTCAGAAAAACCTCACGCAAACGCGCAACTTTCAAATACGAACTTCGGTAACCTCATAGATACGGAGGGATGGCACGTTTGTGAGCTAAGGGGATCCATTGAGCAGGTCAGTTGTCTCAATATTCATGAGAGGGAGTGGAACCTCCAAGGTCGGTTGACAGAGGCGGCTCATGCGGTTAATATTCGGGCAATGAAAATTGACAGGATAGACAAGAAGGATTACTGGATTTGGGAGGATATGGATAAAGGTACTTTCTGTTTTCGAAAGAATTTAAACCAAATAAGGAACAAGAATGCGGAGGTGGATTGGGCAGAACTGGTTTGGATGAAAGGAGGAGCGATCAAGAATTCTCTATGTTTATACAAGATGATCCGTAATCGATTAGTCACTAGGGACAGTCTTACCATGTTTGGTGTGGATTGTCCGGATAAGAAATGCTGCTTGTGCGGACACATGGATGAGTCCAGGGATCATCTCTTCTTCTGCTATGACTTTGTTTGGAAGATCTGGAACAAAAAACGCAGCTGCTTTGGGCTTCCTGATACGCATAATAGGGATCTGTTAACAGCCATGAATGAGTTCAGAGCACAAAAATGTCAAGGACCGGAAGCGTACAAGCGACTAAGACTTATTTTTGGGACGATGATGTGGCATGTCTTGAGGGAACGAAACTAACGTATCTTCGAAGGCGTGCTTTCCAATATAATTACTGTACAAAGAAAAAATTTAAGATGATACAGACATCATAGACCCAAGATGAATATATTTTGTGTCTTGGTTGGGATCATAGTTTTGTAATGTTCTGTTTTTCAATAAAATTTACCTTCATCGAAAAAAAAACTATTTCTTCTGCAATTGATGCTCTTAGCAATCAAATTTGAGAAGGATGTGAATATTATATCGATACTCTCATTGATTGTTTGCTCCTCCAGTAGGAAGTGTAGCAACTAATGATTGAGGTTAGCCAATTATTTCATTGTAGGCCAAGCTGAGGATGAGTAGTACTAAATTTTATATGTTAAATAAAAACAGTAAAACACCTTTTCTTCTAGTTTTTCAAAGGAATTTTATGATTTAGGCATTAAATTTGGGTTTTAAAGAATAGTATAATTTAATATTCTTGCATGATAGCTGAATTGAAGAAGATTGCCCAGTAGATTTACTTATTCTCCATGTAATTTGAATATGATCTGATTCTTAATTTTAATTTACTTATCGTAATCCTTTAAAGATGTGGATTCTGAGCCCTATAATCAGAAGTTTAGCTATATTGTCAAAGTCTCAAATTTGAGACAAAAACGAACAAAAAAAATTCTTATGACGACAAGAATAACAAGACAGATTAACAAAAAAAGTGTAACCAAGCACAACATGCAAACACGTGATATTTAACTTGGATCGGTCAAGTTCGACATACTCTACGGGATAAAGAAGAAATAACTTTATTGAATCAACAAGAAAGAAAATCTTACAATGATTATTACACACACAAACCATAATATGAAACCCTCTCCTTACGAGATCTCAAACACGCCCTCCTTCGATGCCTCGACTGTTACCATGTATTCTGACTTCATATTGAAATATGTCGTGGTATCCGGAAGTGTTGACTTCCAATTAATTGAAGAATCTCCAAGTGTGCATACATAGCCACATCCCCTGCAACTGATTCGATCTGTGTTTTGACTTGTGAAACAATAAATCAATATCTTTAGAGCCCTTAAGATACCGAAGTATCTACTTTACGACCTCCCAATAAAGCCTCCATGGATTTGACATGTATCGACTCACCAAACTAACATTATACAATAAATCATGAAGGGAGCAAACTATAGCATACATCAAACATCCCACCACACTAACATACATAACTCGAGACATCATTACCTTCTGCTCCTTTGATTTTAGACACTCCTTGGAGAATAACTTAAAATGATCGGTAATCAGGATACTCACCTATCTAGAGATCTTCATGTGGAATCTCTCATCACCTTCTCTATATATTTCCTATGGGATAGCCAAATCTTCTAAGCCTTCCTCTCGATGGGTTTTCATTCTGAAGATTTTTTGTATTGCACCTAAATTTTTCATGTCAAATATGTACCCAATTAAGCTTTAAATGCCATTTTCTCTCTCATACTCTTGTAAAATATGTCATCAACATATAAGAGGAGATATTTAGTTTTTGTCACAATTTCTAGAAAATATCTCATTAGAGCTAGGCCCCAACTCAAACTCAGACTCAGACTCAAACGTTGGCGTGGGTGTGGACGAAATGCGCTTTTATGGAGAATTTTGCACGTTACACAGTCTTGCGAGTTCAATAGTTATGTATGTTCCGTGTGTTAGTTTTGCGGCTCGGTTGTTCAGCAAATGTTAATGTTATGCTCTACTATGAGGGGTTCAATTTCTATGTACCCTATTTATAGGCAGCTACTCTTATAACCGCCCACTTAATTGAGAATTATTTCCTAGATAACTGCCCACCACAACGTGGACGATTATGGCAGTCAAGGGGTTGGCTTCTCTCTATATAAGTTAGACTTTTTACCTTTGTGTACATACACAAGGAAAAAATATAGAGTTTTTGAGAGTAACAATAACAACAAGAGCATCTGAATACGAACTTCAAGACGGTGACAAAGGAACATTCTAGAAGTTTATTCGAACCTACTGGTTTCTGAAACGGATCAAGGAAAAAAAATGATCGAATCTCGTTCTGAGCATCACCGCGACAATGATTCTCTTCATGGATATTCTGATTTCATAAACTTTGCGTTCACAGTAGCTCTATTGCGAAAAGAAAGCTTGGCTTTATTAGCATCTTTCATTGTTCAATTAATTGCTCCATGGTGTATGTGTTGGTTGTGCTTATGCACTACTGCTTGGATTCTTGCAATTGAAGTTTGATGCACATAATGTGCAACTTCGACTTGTTACAAATGTGAAGAGCTTCACAACAGTTGGAGCTCAACTGTAAGCAACTACCCATGGATATTATTGAGAAGAGTGTCAGAAGACTAATTAACTGGTTTAATTATTGAAGAAAGTGTAGATGTACAGTTAATTGATAAATAAAAGGAGGCTTGTCAAGGAGATTTCCCTAATGACAATCGATGGACATTAGAGATTTCGTATAATGACAAATCTTGCATGTTGTTGCATAGTTTGATAAACCTTTCGTTGGATATATTTCATATTCCTTCATCTACCTCTACCTTCTTATTTAGTTTAAAAATTATATGTACTAATTAAAAAGGCATGTCAGAGTTGACCATAGGTCAAACCGCGTTGGAACTAGGAACTCTTGAGTTGTTCGTGGGGACACGACGCTACAAGCACTCAAGTGAGAAATAAAGGGAAGAAACAAAGTGTGAACTTTATAAAGTTGCTCTTGTGAGCTATTGTCAATACCTATTGAGCAAGCTGTTGGTAACTCTATGTTGAATCTTTTTATAAAAATGATAAAGGTGTCGGGTAAAGATACGCATTTCACATTGTGAAATTTTACAATATGGTATATATAATTTCATGTAGAAAGTGGTTGTAAAAACAATTAGGTTTTAGGCAAGGATACTTTGGAAGCACGATGTGATTTAAATCGTAGTTATCCATGATATATAATGTTGGACTGAACTTATATGCCTTAAAAATGAATTAAAATATCAGACTTGAACCAATCTCAATTATCTAAACCTCATGATCCCACTGCATATCCGATGTGGGACTAAACTACCAACTCCACTGTCGGCACCTTTTGAGCGCTAAACCGGATATGAGATACAACCCAACAATCTCCACCTTAGCTCGTATCTGCTCGAGCAACCAGGCAACAAGAGGAGATCCAACATATTTTTATCTCGATCCATTTGATCACAAAATCAAACTGACACGTTCATCCACACCACCATTGTGTGTGAACCACAGTGTCTTGCTCCACCTTGGAAGTGTTAGACCCACCTCTGAAGTCAATCTTTATAGTTGCCTCCAACATTAGGTCTGATCTGTCATCCTGTGAATTTCTAACACTCATAGCACCTTTTGGAGGATGCTCCTAAACTCTAACTTGGTAATAGCTCGTATAAATCCGACTATACACATGAACGTTCAACACCATATATCTCGAACCAATTAGACCCATCCAAACATGACTTGTAAGCTGGCTCTGATACCTCTTTGATGGGAAATACGCTATAATGAACCACAATCTCTATATAAGAACCAAGATAAATCAAACATCGTAGACTTCGTCACTGGCAAAACCTATACACTGATACTAAGATTGATTATTAATTGGTTCTTTTGTCCCAAGAACCAGTCCCGTACCAATCTCAAAAAGAAAGAAAATGATTGCACAATGAGAACACTTATACTGTGAAGATCTACCTGAATGGAGAAAACGACTCCCTGAATAGATCCTCTTCGTTCTTCTCCAACTATCTTGAAGAGCGAGCCTACAAGCAAAGCATGGACTTTTTTGTAGATTTGTGTGGACTATCTCCTCGAATCTCCTTAATGGGAACTCCCTTTAAGAACACCCTTATCCTCCTTTAAATATGTTACGAAGTCCTAATTTAGGATTAAAAATTGCTAAGTTTGCCCAATACCAATCATGGTCGTTCAAACCTAATCGATCCAACGATCCAAAATATGCTGGTCAAACAACCAAACTAAGCAGAAAACCCGTAGGCGGTATACTGGATGATGTACTTCCTGTACACAAAAACTCATAAAATAGGTTCTGATTGCTCAACAATTTATTGTGTGTTATAGCGGTCGATATACTGTCTGATAAATCGTTGATGCAATTTTGGCTTTGTTTGAACCTCGGTCAAGGCAGCGATTCTTCCTCAACTTTGTCGTAACTCCAGTCTATGCTCCAAGATACTCCAGACTATCCCTACATACCTTGAATCAAGACTGGAAACCCAACAAATGTTCCCTCAAGTCTGATGAGAGGTATTGGTCTAATAGCTCCTCAATTAGACTCCATGCTTGTCGTCTCATGAGATCCATTCAAAGACGTCGATGTACTCTCTTATGACCTGTATAGAGATTCATTATCTTCTTCAGAAAGACTTTTGTTGATAAAGTTTGATTTGGAAAATGACTCATCTCCCAAGTTAACTTGAACGACTTCATCCTCAATAGGTGGTTTACGTTGTTCAAACCGCAACTTCTACTGATTCTCCATCTTTTGAGCCCATGGTTTAACTTCGAAAGGGTCGAGTGATTGATCATCATCTTCAATTTGATCCATTAACACCATTTTGATGGACAATGCTTGTTTGTATATTTCTTCGATGCTTGAATCGGAAGCCCAAATAGAAGACTCATAGGAATTAGAATGTCTCAACTTCGGCTTCTAAACATTCGGGAGCTGTTTGAGGAGTAACATAACCTAAAACACAATGAGTTCGCTGATAATATGTTTCAGGGTTTTCCTTCGGAGCAAATTGATGTAATGGCAGACGTCGTCCTTTGCTAAAATTGAGTCCTTTCTTGCTTTTCAAGTCTTATCCCATCTTCTGGATGATGCCCTTTGCTTGTGAGCTATAATGATAAAGTTGTATTTTACTATTATTAGATTCATGATCATCAATAAGAAAGTCTTTATGACCTTCTACCATACCAAAGATGATAGGTTTTTCCTCTCGTTGGAACTTCGAAGTAATAGCTATCATACGAAAAAAATCTTGGCCCCTATGTAGGTTGTTGTTACTGGCATACAGATGCGATCTTAGACCATGCTCAAAAGTGTATAGAGTGTTCATGTACTCTGTCATGGACTGATAGACATCGTAGTAGTTCAAAGAAAACCCTATATTCAGAAAATACAATATTTTCTCGTCAGGAATAATATCATCAAGGGAGGTAACAATAGACCGGGTATTTATGTACTCTTCTAGCACAGCGTCGGTCCGTGTTTCGGACGCTGATTAGGCCAAGCTTACCACAAAAGGTTGATCTTCAGGAATAGGATAATTGTTGCGACATAAATTGATAACCACGGGTATAATGTCCTTAGCGGTAGCAAGATTGATCACTAAGGGATGATCAACTTGTCCTCCTAGGTCTGACTTACGGAGGTTGATCACAAGAGGCTTATCACTAGAGTGATCTGGTTTCTTGCAAAGATTTACCATAAGAGGTTCTTTTGTGTCTTTATGGATGGCAGAGTCTTTGACACACATCACTAGAGGACCCTCTGTAGTTGAGTCAACTTCAGCTTCATCATCAACGTCATTGCCTTCCTCCTTGGCATGTTGTTGTCGATATAGTAACGAGTCAGAGTAGTAGGCCTCATTACCCTTGAACGGGTCAACGTCAGCAAACTCGGTCCTGACAACCCCCTCAATGTCCATGTACTTGAAGCACTGGTGGAAATTTGATAAAATGATCATGTTTTAATGTATCCATGGACTCCCTAGTATGTTATATGATACATTTACGTCAATGACATAGCAAGTAGTTTCGGTGCGCAGATCGCCTATCTGACACTTAAGACAGATCTTGCTCATAGGGTGGATTCGCCCAGCATTGAAGCCAAGGATTGTTGTGTTGGTTGCTGATAGCTTATGCATCATAATCCCCAATATTTGAAGCAAACTCCGAGAAATGATGCTGAGTGAGAAACCAAGATCGATATGCATTCGATCCACCTTGATAGCAATAACGTAACCAATGTATTACAATTTCCTATTATGCCGGTTGTTTTTGAGTATCATATCATCTGAGAGAATGTTATATTAGGAATATTTTCCATGATGTTATGGCAGTGAGGACATTCGACTGGATCTTCAGTGGACGCTTTGATCTGGGCCAAGTAAGAGTCAACGTGCAGTAACGTCTCGCTTAGTGTATCACGTGTCACTTTGGAGAGACTAAGAAGGTCGAACTAGACAAACTTGTAAGAGTATTAGCAAGTTGTGACAATATGTCAAAGTTGTAGGGCTTGTTGAGCCCTTAAAGATGGTTCTTCTTCAATGACTTGTTGAACCGGACCTCTTTTGGCTTGGATTTTTTAGCTCATGGCTTGGATGGACCTTCTTCAGGTGCAGAATAGCAGGTGTAGGAGTAGAAGGAGCAGCATCTTCCAAGATGAGGTTGTAGATCCAAAAATAGGTCTTCCCAAACCTTGTCTCTCCTAGCAATGCTTCACCAGTCGATATTGGAATGACCATGTGACATGGTCTATTTTTCTTCTTCGACTTTCTTCTAGAACTTAAAGGCGCTACTTCTTGCTCCATGTCCTAAAAAATATTGGGATGAACCTACATAATCTTACCATATGGAGTAGTGAGTGATACCAGCCCTATTGCTTGGTTGCGAGCTGGTGGAAGATTAACATCTTTCATGGTTGCCCTCGGAATTGGAACAATACCGTCTTGGACTTTCAGCGATAGAAAGTCTCCAAACTAAAGAGACACCATGTTTGTAGTGACCTTCTGATTTGAGTGGAGGGTGATTTCCTTGGAGTTTACCAACTGCTGGATCATCTTCTTTAGTATGTAATAGTCCTTGGAAGGATGGTGCACATATCGATGGAATATGCAGTACTTAGGGTCATTAGTGCGACCCACTTCTTCTGGCCTTCTAATGTCTAGAAAATTGAGTTTGTTTCTTTTTATCAGCACGTTAAAAATACTGATCACATTATCATCATCAAAGAAGAACGTTTTATTGCGCTAGTTTGTTCCTAGCACGGATAAGTTTGGTCGGTTGTCGGGGCATCGGGACCACCATCTTATTGCAACTATGTCCATAATGGCTATGCCAGCGACTCCTGTTCATATAGATAATCATACTCTCTTAGCGGCAATCCGCGTGCGAGTCATTGCATTGCATCTATGAATCTGAATCCAAGTATCCTGATAAAAGATCAATGAATTTGAGAATCATTCCTGAATCTGAGTAACAAGTATACTTGTGTTCCATAATTTAAAAAAGAACTCGTGCACCTGATTTAAAACCCGATCGTAGCACGCTTATGTTTGCATATGCTATTGCCCTGGACTCATTAGATATATATGCTGGTCGTGTTTGAATTAACTTGGTTTGTCTTAGACAGGGAAGGATAAATGATAAATTGGTAAGTCTCGTCATGTTTCCTCTTATTTCGTACGACGCACTGCCACACGAGTTAGGCAAATCAATCCTTGCCATAAAACTGATCCTAAGGCAAACTAGAAAGACAATATAATAGTTGGTGCACGGAACCTATATTATGTGTTTGGATTTGTCGAGCGGGCGAGTAGCCTCCCCACCAGTATATTCATGTACTGATAACCCACCAGATTTCTTGCAGGGTGCGGGAGAACCTCGTTCAGTGCGGATGCCTCCTTCGTGAGTGCCAAGGCATGGAGCTCACTCTGGAGCCTTGGAGCGCTGCGTCCAGAACTGAAGCACATATACAAGACATAATGTTAGAACATCGCCTATACATCATTTCACAAATATAGCCACTTGGCACGCTTTTACTGTTTCAGAGAGAGAGGCTTGAGCGACTTGTAATCTCGGCTATACGTCGTCTGTAACACATTGTTTCAATATCAATAAAGAGTTTGCTTTACTTATATACTTGTGTTATTCAATGCTTCCGCTATTGACGACTCAGTGAACTTTTTACCAATCTTCTATGCGTTTATAATTCTGCTGCACTCGGACAATCTGTGCGACTCTGTAGCTTAGACCTCTTATCGCCAGCCAGAACCACGGCCTTGTACGGGCGCGGCTCACGCTCGTGCGGCATCACGCCCAGATGGGCCATAAGCGATTGTCCCGTGGGAGCGCTGGCATGGTGATTCTCGCCTAGCGGGGACGGCCGATTAGCCTGCGGGAGATCGAGGCATGACAGATTGGTATCAGAGCTTGGCTATATGCCTTTGGACGTTGTTTCGATTTTCTCTGTTTCAAAAGCTCATTCGTGGGTTATGTGCACACACCCTCTCTCAATGTCCCAACGGAATGTTCCAAACAATAAGTCTAAATACTTTCAAAAGGTGCATGTGAATGATGTGATTGCTTGTACGAAATTGTGATGCTAGGGCCTTTGTGCCAACCTGTGCAAGACCCTTCGGGATTAGACTCGTGCTAGAAACGCGAATTAAGTGCAAACCTGAAATGCCTATACGTGATTACCTAACTGGTTAGTACAAAATTGAATATTGCCCGAACGGTTAGCAATGCACACAGCCTTTCGGCTAAGTTGTGTTGAGTATCGTGCGCCAAGACCCTTTGGTGCAAGCTAGTTTCAACGAGTTTGGATATCGTTCAGAAATAAGACAAGTCAAACTTAGAATGCCAATCGATAGAAATATTCTCGAATTTATCGCTTAGGCGAATTTAAAAAATTATGCTTAGAATTTTGGAAATTAGCTCGAACGGTAATCGTGTCAGATGATACAAATCAAATATAGATTTAATTGGATGACTCAATTCCGAGTGGTGTATGGATCATTTAGAAATGTCCAAACGGATTCATAGGTCTCGTGCGTTAGTCGAATTGAACAAAATTGGGAATGTCTTGAACCAAATGATAAGGCTTATATCGAATTGGAATTCTTGGAAATGGAAATCAATATCTCAGTTAGGAAACTTGGTAGAAACTTGGAAAATCATGCAAGCGATTTCAGATTGAAACAAACGAATTAAACTTGAATACAATATCGCTTGAATAGAAATTAGCCGGAAATGAATATCTTGGTTTGATGAAAGAGATAAGCGATAATGGATTTGGCTTAGAGTTTGAAAGAATGATCTTGAAATCTAGTTCAAAACGATAACATTCAAAATTAGTCCCAACCATAATGATTATCCTGCGGGAGCACTGGCGTGGTAATTTCACGTACGACGGGGATGATCGAACTCATAGGAACATGTTCGGTGATTATTCCAAACGAACTCGATGAATAGAACGTATCAAAAATAGAATAGACTTGGGCTTGAATATTTGAAACTAGTTGTTGAGGAATGATATTACTGCATGAACGGACTTGACTCGATGGAAATTATATAACTTTGATGAATGAAAGTGAAATGATAAGGTATCTAGGTCGTGCCAAAGATAACCATAACGTTCAAAAGTTCTTGCCTTGTGCCAGCATAACTCTATGCTCGTGCATGCGTCGCGTCCGGATTAGGAGGATTATCCAGCGGGAGCATTGGCGTGGTGATCTCATATCCAACGAGGGTGATCAAACTTGCAGGAGACCAGAGCGTGACAACTAAATGATCGTATTGATTTTTGGTTCAACACGATAAGACAAATTTGGAAATGCAAGTGAATCAAAAAATGTTTTGAGGATAAGTTAGCCTAGAACCTGAAATAAATCACGCTTGATGGTTTCGTGAACGGATAAGTGAATCAGGTAGGATGACTTAGAGTTATAACTAAAGGTTTAGAATTGAATCTTGGCTTGGTGGACTAGACTTGGAATGGATAGAGATTTTATCAAAACATGTTTGGAGAGATAGACTATGCAAACCAATAGGCTTGTCTTGTATCTTGGATATATTATGGATTTTACTGAACGAACTCGAACCCCCATAAAAATGAATGTGTTATTGAGAGTAGGAAAAATCTGTGCTCGATGTTTAGAAATCTGAGTGAAATGAGCTTGGGTAGAATACCTTGTACAAATGAATAATGGTTTGACCCTAGGAATTGGGGCGAGCATCGTACGACAAATTTGAACAATGTATCGTATGCTTGAACTTGTACCTATGACCTTGTGAGCTGACCTAGTAATTAGGCAGATGACCCTGTGGCGAGTGAAAGAACCTGTGTAACCGACTTTATCATAATGGCTTGAACAAGCTATATAACTGGGACAACAAGACTTTGGGTTAGACTGGGAATGATAACGTGTACTATGTTTGACCCGAACGGATGAACGCTAGCCGGTTGAATCGAATATATCATGCTTAACTGTAGTAAAAAATGCTTGAATTGAGTTGGAATGGGAATAACTTGGGATTTGATTGACCCTATCGGAAGTATCTTTGTGAATCATAAAAACGAAAACCCTTAAGATTTTCATAAAGTAGCTTGTCCGATTTTACTATCTCTACGTTTGGTTGAATGCATATTTTTGAGGGATGCCTTGAACGTGTGCACGATCTAAGACTCAAGGAGATGTGAAACTCGAGTGCTAAGACTTCGCTATTGCTAAGTTGGTTGGCGTGCATATGTTTGAGGTGCACTTCGAATATGTGCATGATCCAGACTCACGATATGCTGATCTCAAATGCTAGTACAAGTGAATATCCATATGAACAAGTATAACGACTTGTATAAGTTTGCCTCAGCCTTAGATCGTCATTCACGATGAATTGAAATGAACCCTATGTTAAGCAATATGTCCCGCGCTAAGGCACAAATGAGACTGACTCACCATACACGCGACATGGCGTAAGGAACGAGTAGGAGATTATGTTCAAATAGATTTAGTGGTACCGATTGCTACGCTTGGGATAGATTCTATAATACGATAGAACGGCCTGCACTCAGTAAGTCTTGAGGACGAGAAATTTTCTGAGTGGTGTATAATATAACGACCCGTTCTGCTCAAGCGGACTGCCGATTCAAACGGCAAAAGTGCAGTATCCCAACCCGCTTTGCTTCAGCAAGAATACTCGTTTGGGGTAAGATGATTTCTAGACTTGGCCCTTCAGGAGTTCTGGCTTAGGCTTTCAGAGGCTCACTCGGAGTATCGCTTGACCGAGGCGAATCATCGCTAAGGTGGGTGGCTATGGTAAACTTGTCTTTGCTTAGCCAGCACACTTAAAATATGGATGTTTCATGCTAGTCGCTAGGTCAATCGCCCCCTGCATGCTAATAAGAATACAATGCACCTAGATAAGGGAATAATCCTAACTTGTATTGCTTGTGTTAGAACATGGAAATGAAATATTTCTTATAATCAGACCCTCGCATGCTACCTTTGCCTTGTACAACTAGACCCGTTATGCCTCGAGTAGAACGATATGAACATTACACTCTTCATAGTGCACTTCTTTACTTGCTACACAATACGACCCTAGATAATGTCGCTCGGTAAGTCCCTTTACGGTTTTACTCCTTGGTTCACCTTCGGGCCCGAGCCAACGTAAACGCTTATGTTTTCATGAAATGCATGCTTGCCTGCTTATATGTTAACTTGTAATGTTGCCTCGATCTAGTGTTGTCACACAAATTATGCCACAATCAAGTAACACTATCGTGTATCATGTATGCATCTTGTTAGCCAGAAGACTATCGAATAGTCTTTTTGTGCAATATGAACCTGCAAGTATCCGGGACCGTTAGGTCGCCAAGGCAATCCCGAACCAGGGGAATGCAACATGTCAAGTTACATATGAACATAAATCATGGATTTTCATGTCAAGTTGTGTAAAATTTATAAAAAATGAACCACTGAGTCAGGAACGGCCTGGGATGGCTTATAGTGAGGATCATGACCTACACCTAGAACCATTGCCGTTTACTCAGAATAATAAAAGAACAATAAAAGAACTCATTCAGTCATGGACGCTTGTGCACGAGCTTGATTTCCTCCGATGGGGCGCCGGGACACCGGGATCGATCCGGCCTAGGGGAGATACGGTAGTCGCGCTAGTTTGTTTCTAGCACGGATAAGTTCGGTCGGTTGCCGAAGCATCAGGACTACCGTCTTATTACAACTATGTCCATAATGGCTATGCCAGCGACTCCTGTTCATATAGATAATCATACTCGCTTAGCAGTGTGCGAGTCATTGCATTGCATCTATAAATCTGAATCCAAGTACCCTGATAAAAGATCAATGAATCTGAGAATCATTCCTGAATTTGAGTAACAAGTCTACTTGTGTTCCATAATTTAAAAAAGAAGAACTCGTGCACCTGATTTAAAACCCGCTTGTAGCACGCTTATGTTTGCATATGCTATTGCCCTGGACTCATTAGTTATATATGCTGCTCGTGTTTGAATTAACTTGGTTTACCTTGGACAGGGAAGAACAAATGGTAAGTTAGTAACTCTCGTCGTGTTTCCTCTTATGTCGCACGGCGCACTGCCACACGAGTTAGGCTACTCAATCCTTGCCATGAAACTGATCCTAAGGCAAACTAGAAAGATAACATAATAGTTGGTGCACAGAATATATATTACGTGTTTGGATTTGTCGAGCGGGCGAGTAGCCTCCCCACCAGTGCATTCATGTACTGATAACCCACCAGATTGCTTGCAGGGTGTGGGAGAACCTCATTCGGTACGGATGCCTCCTTCGTACGTGCTAAGGCATGGAGTTCACTCTGGAGCCTTGGAGCGCTGCGTCCGGAACTGAAGAACATATACAAGACATAATGTTGGAACATCGCCTATACATCATTCCACAAATATAGCCACTTGGCACGCTTTTACTATTTCAGAGAGAGAGAGAGGCTTGAGCGACTTGTAATCTCGGCTATACGCCGCCTGTAACACATTGTTTTAATATTAATAAAGAGTTTACTTTACTTCTATACTTGTGTTATTCAATGCTTCTGCTATTGATGAGTCAGTGAACTTGTTACTAATTGCCTATGAGTTTATAATTCTGCTATACTCGGAAAATCTATGCGACTCTGTGGATTAGACCTCTTATCGCCAGCCAGAACCATGGCCTTACATGGGCGCGGCTCACACTCGTGCGACATCACGCCCAGATGGGCTATAAGCGATCGTCCCGCGGGAGTGCTGGCGCGGTGATTCTCGCCTAGCAGGGACGGCCAATTAGCCTGCGGGAGATCGGGGGGTAACATTCGGTGCCCATCAGCCAGGGCCCAAGCTACAGGACCACCTCCGTAAGTTAGGTTACTATTGGCCGATAATGGTAGCAGACACCATTGACTACGCAAGGAAGTGCCAAGCGTACCAAATTTATGCTGACTTTATCCACCATCCCTCAGAGTTTCTACACCCGACCGTGGTGTCCTGGTCGTTCGAATCATGGGGCATGGATATTATAGGGCCGATCAGTCCTCCTTCCGCTAAGGGACATCGGTTCATCTTGGCTATCACCGACTACTTCTCCAAGTGGATAAAAGCCGTACCACTCATTGAAGTCAAGACATCCAACGTGATTAGCTTCGTCAAGCATCACATCATATATCACTTTGACTTGCCACAAAGGATCATCCATGACAACGGTCCACAGTTCGTAAGTCACATATTTTATCGATTTTGTAACAAAAACCAGATTCAGAATATAGCGTCAACCGCCTATAACCCAACAATAAATAGTCTAGCAGAAGCCTTCAACAAGACCATCATAAAGCAACTAAAAAGTTTGTGTCATCCAACAAACGCGACTGGAATGAGAAGATGGGTGAATATCTCTGGGCCTACCGTACAACGGTCCCGACAACTACTAGCAATACGCCTTTCTCTCTGGTGTACGGAAGTGAAGCAGTCCTCCCGCTCGAGATCTAAATCCCTTCAGTTCGAGTAGCTCTCTTCCACCAATTAACCGTCAACGACAATTACCGTCGACGGCTACATGAGTTAGAAGCACTCGACGAGAAACGTCTCTTAGCTCAACAGCGCATTAAGCTATACCAAGTGCGTCTCTCGGGATCCTTCAACAAACGGATGAAGAAGAGGACCTACCAAGTAGGTGATCTCTTCCTGACTGTAAGGAGGCCGATGGTTATAACCCAAAAGATGACTGACAAATTCCAACTCAAATAGGAAGGCTCGTTCGTCGTAGAATCAGTATTCTCCAACATCTCCTACCAGCTTATGAAACCCAACGATGACTTGCTCATAATGCCTATCAACAACAAGTTCCTAAAGAAGTATTATGTCTATGCTAGGCTTGTACTCCCCTTATCCCCAGTCGGATAATCAAGATGTACAGTCTTTACACTATTGGTTCTTCATCCCCAACAAGGGCCTATGTACAATATTTCTTCTACTTTACAACTTTATGTAAAAGTCATTATTTGTATCCAAGAATCCTGGATACACAACAGATGATGGATCCTCAAAGTCTCCCCAGCGGAGCAGTTCTCAGGTCCACCGACATACTCTTGCTTGGACTACCCAAAAACTAGTCTTGTTAGACTCTAGTCTCCCCAGCGGAGCAATCCTCGGTTCTATCTTCATTCTCGGATAGACCACACCCACCAAATCACTCCTCAGTAGGTTTCTCGTAGATTGGTTCATGTCCATATTACCTTTGAATTACTATCCTAACGTCCTCCCCAGTAGGGTTTGCCATGTCTTTATTAACTCTGAGCAAGCCTTTCCCTACGACTATTATCAGCCGTCATCTAAATTTATCACCCGTACATAAATTTAAGTACACCAGTGGTATTAAGTCCACCAAACTTGCCACGTCCATAACATCTCTGGCAAGGCCTGTTTTGAACTCATCACTTATATTCAAATACGTAGTGAACAAATAGGAAAGCAGCAATTCTGCTCCATGGATAAAATACTCTCATAAAATATGACAAACAACAATTGAATCACTCAAGAGCACAGAGAATCTGAGTCTTCCAGGTTGTCTACAAACATGGCAAAAATGTGCGGGACACAGACATCTAAATGATACAAATAGTTGATCAACAGGACAAGCATGGCTACTTACCAGAAAAAGACGGTGGTTCAAATCCCCATATGTGATCCTAGCCAATTATTCAAGTGAATGACAGAGTGCGTACAGAACCCGAGGTTAAACAATACACATCATATCTAAAAATGGGTTAAACAAAAATGAACCCTACGATTCAGGGTTCGATCAGGACAGTAAGATGTCATACCCCTGAGTACTTCTCTAAGGACATCGGGAAAATATGATATTTGATTTGGGATGACGCATTTTGGTTTAAAGAGACATCTACGTCGCATGCAAAACAGTGCTAGACCAGGGTACCAGATGACAAAGGTTAATCAAAACAAAAAGTTTATTACTAAACCCAAAGGAGGCTACAATATCCAGCCATCAAGAACCATACAAAATAAAAACAGAAAGAGAAAAATGTGATCAGTCAGACGAGCAGCGAGCCTCACGAATCACAGCCGCAACCTCCTGGAGCGAACGTATGCATGTGCGATAAAACTGGCGGCACATTCCTTCCCTCCATTCCAATGCCTCCCTCTCCTCCGGAGTTAGGGGCAGCAAGGCAAAGTTCAGAGTGGACTCTTGAGGCCTAGCAAGAGCCTCCAAAGTTAACCCCAACGCGGACAAAAAGTTCTCATTAGCAGACAACTCGTCCTCGTCCCGTGATCTCCCTGCAGGAAGAGATGTTATGACAGTCGGAGGAGACCCGATGGCTCGTCCCTCATAAGAAAAACCGATACTAGGCCCTCTGGTAACAGAACATTGAGACGGAGCAGAGCGTCGAAGAAGTAAGGCGGGTGGCCAGGGCTCCCAACTAGAACCATTCTGGTACGACATGGGAAAGTTTCACAAAGGAACCCCAAAAATGATATATATATATATATATATATATATATATATATATATATATATATATATATATATAGAGAGAGAGAGAGAGAGAGACGAGAACGACGGTTCGTATGACCGAAATGATTCAGAAAAACAACGAATGATGAACCTTGAGGGATGTGACCGACGTTTGAACTTCCAAAAATATTGATCCGTACACAAAAGGAGGTTGGAAATCTGCTCAAGGATCGAGCCAAATCCTGTATTAAATGGAGATTTGACAGTCTGGAAGCGCTCATCCATGCGGCCCGCGACCAAGCGGTCCCAATGTCCATGCGACACAATATCCATGCGACAAAAAGTAATTTTTTCTCCATGCTTCTTATTCAAAGTATTTCAAACTTTTCAATTAAAAACTTTGAAAGGGGTCCTGTAGAAGCATGTAAAATATGCATCCATGCGTCCAACAGCCATGCGCCCAAAAATAAAACTCAGAAGAGATTGGGCCACAAAATTACCCTGCGGCCCAATAAGGAGACATCCATGCATCCCAATTAGCCAAAACAATTTTGGCCACAGATGGACCTAACGTAGCATCTTAGTAACAAGAACGCCTCTAACACAGAATCCTAACAAAGGAAATTTTTTGAATGCCTCAAAAGATGTGAACACAACGACAAAAGTCTCACATCAGCACAAAACTTCACTCTCGATGGGTGTGCAACACCACGTATAGATCATAATTGGCCCCATGCGTTCCAGATTTTATACGTTCCATGCGTCTCTGGCCCCATGCGTCCTAGACTCCATGCGTCCTATGCGTTCCTGACCCTATACGTCCCAGGCTTCATGCGTTCCATGCGTCTCTAGTCCCAGGCATCCCAGAATCTATGTGTCTCATCTCTGGTAACATGTTTCAGACTCCATGAAGACCCAATCTTGCTGTTATGACAAGAGTGATTATCTCCAACCAAGTGCAGACTATGTGTCAAGCTGACGAAGTCACGTCCACAAAGGACAAGAATCACCCAGATCTTCAGCAACAAAAAATTCCAACAAGCGCCCACGTGACAGCCTGGCCCGCTTACGGTTACAGATACACCTTATTAATGAGGCACACGTGGCACCCTCTAGCATCCATGCGACCTAACATATGCGCTCCCAAGGATAACTATATATACCCGGGTGGCATACCCAAACACAGGACAGACAGGCAGGGGTCGTCCAACACAGAGAGAGAGAGAGAGAGAGAGAGAGCATACTGAGACGAGTAAAGAGAGAACATAAGCTTCCTTACCCTGCATCGGATCATTAACAGAGTAAAGGAGCCACCATAGCGCTCTTTGTCCATCGTCACACCCCAGATCAAAATATTGTACTTAGATAATTATGTTTATGATTCTTTTTACTCTTTTTCGTTCCTTAAATAGAAAGTTTGTAAGAACACATTTAATGGCGAACACTGAGGAATCTTTTTTTCCTGCGTGTAGAACATGGTTGTTGGGCCTGCGTACTGGCGGAGCCAATTGCTATATTGCGCATGGCAGCAAAAATATTGTCCACTTAATGCATGGACTGGAGGATCTTCTGAGAAGTGTGCGCATGACACTTCTATGCAATCTTCTGACTATGTGCAGCCAGAGAAGTGGGTATAGGTTGTGCATATATCGAGTCTTCGACATTTGGGAATCTAAGTATTGCGAGAATACTTTGGCTTCGCCGTCCTTGGTGAGAGACTTGAGCTATTCCTAGAGAGCATTGCTTCAAAAACTTGTTGGTCGAATTATATGATCAACATATTCTGAGTTGAGCCTATCTTCGTGACGTCGGATTGCATCACTACCTTCTCGTCGGTGGAGAAGGTGTTCTCTAGCAAAGTTTCCACTTTTGTAGACATTACAAAAAAAAAGTATTTTTCTTTATTTGTAAATTATAAAGTAATACAAAGAATCCTAAAATTGGATTTTTAAGTACAAAAAATCTGAAAAAATGTGACGATGAAGATTAAGTCGTGCAGCTGACTTCTTTACTATGTTGATGATTCGAAGACGAAAATTTTGAGAAAGTTTTGCTAACTCTGGCTCACTAGTAGATTTGGACAGTAATTGGGCTCAAAAAAATACTCAACTTTCGATCTTGCTACATGGTTTGGGAAGCACATGTCCCAGATATTTATATACATTCTTACCGTAACGGCTATGCATGCATAGAAATTGAAAATATACTGTTTTCTACTTCATGAGCATAAAAATATGTCTGCACATAGGATCCTACAATAAATGCAACGCATAAAGAAGATCTGAACGTATGCCCATACCACGGTCTACCTGATAAGTGTCATGCGTTACAACGGATCAAAATCATACATTAATACAACGGATGTTAATTGAAACGTATGCGCTTTAAATGCAAAATTAAACATATGCGCATTAAATACGCATAATCTTCTCGGTTTCACAACTGCTCGGTCGCATATAATGAGGAGAGAGAACTCCAAGGATTCAAATGCGCCTTCATCCTTAGGCACATAGGCTCTCGCCACATAATGCCATGTGGTGTTGTTCTACTGTACACAAATAAACGTAATAATTACGCTGACACAAGTGTTGACGTTTTATGCGTAATCTTCGTCTGCACATGTTACGGAGTAGTGTGACTTTTAATGCAGTCAGACTGACTTATGTGGCTAAGGGGTATGCGCCTAATGCTCTTGCCACATAAATTTCGTCAGAATTAATACTTCAGCGCATAGCTTCTAGTGCATGGTCTCCTTCATAAAATGCTAAAGTTTACCATCTTTGGCCTTCAGTGTACATAGGGTTCATGTGCATAGTGCTGACTTCACTGGTTCAGACTGTTGAATGATTAGCTTTTTGCATAACAATTATGCGCATGGACCTGATTTTTCATACTTTTACAACTTGTCTTTGACCTTGCATCGGGTTCAGAAGACATTATGGCGCTGGGCGGTTCTTCAATCTTTCGGGCTACTAGTAGACGTCTAACGACACACAATAGCTGTTCATCATCATCATCATCTTCGGGCGTGACGGATTTTGCCATTATTGTTTTACAGAAGAAAGATTTCCAAAGGTTTCCAAAAAATTGGAATCCTCGATTTATGGTGCTCTTATACCACTTGACACAGCATGACAGCGTAATGGACTTACCTTTATGCCTGTCAATCGCCAAGTTGATCGGTGATGACGATAATTGGACCACCTTTGCTTAGTGAGGGCGAAGTAGTGCCACAAAAACTCTCACAGATGGCCTGATGAGGGATCCGCATGAAGGTTGCTTGAAAACCATAAGCGGGGGACTTCCGAATTCCCGGAACAGTGGAGTCTACGATTGATTAAAAATTTGTTTTTAACTGGATGCAAAATGTGCATATTTATAGGACTTTTATTACAACATAATCCTAATCAAAAATAAATTCTAATTCTAATCAAATATTGTAAAACAAAATATAGAAACTTTCCTAATAAGAGATAGAGTCAAAATAAGAGTCTTAAAAGAAATAAAATTCTTTACAACTCTATCATAAAAAAAGATAAAGTTAAAAAAGGAAAAAAAAAAAGAAAAAAAAATCCTAGAAGGATTCAGAATTGGAATCCATACTACATCAACATATAACAAATCTTAAAATATACTCAATATTTAAATTATATATAAACTAACTAAATAATATTATCTAACTAAACACACACAAAAAATTGTAAATATATATTAATAATAAATTATAATTAAAATATATTCAACTCATATTTAAAATATTCTAACATAATTTAAATTCTATCTAATTTTTCAATAATATCATAGTTTTTTTCTTTTTGTTGCGTGCAATGCATTTGAAAGTAGCAAGTTAATAATAAGTTCGGTTCAACTTATTTGTATTGTTTTTTTAAAAAGCTATCAAAATTTGTTCCAAACCATAAAAGAGAGGCAGAAAAAAGAAGAAACCAATTCCTTGTCAGCAATTGTGAAGGTATAATTGAGAGTCCATTTTTTTTCACTATCAAAAATTGAATAATGTTCAGCATTTCACTCAAAAGATGTTACGTGTCAACTTAAAAATTATTTTTATTTTAATTTAATTTTTTTTACCTTATAATAATAAAAAAATAATTTTCAGTTGACACGCAAAACATTTGAATGGAATGAAAAATATCATCCAAAATTTGGTACATCCAATAAGACTGCAAAGTTTTGCAATGCGTCACCTTACTTGACAGAAAGGAAAAGGATTGAAAGAAAGGAAAAGTGTTGAAAGCAACTGTTCCCTTTCCACTCTTGTTTTTCCCCTTCATTGGTCCCTACTCATAATATTAGATTGCATCCCGCCCTCAAAAAAGAATTTACCAAACAATAGCCCATCATGTCACTCCAATGAGACTCCTCCTTCCAAATCCCTCAAACCCAAGTCTCTCTTTCCATTCAATAATTCTAGGTCCTTGATAAATATACTACAAAAAAGACTTAAAACTAGTTCATTATTGATGCTAGTCCAGTTATAATTTTTTTTTTATTCAGATTAGTCCAAATTTTACTAGGGGTGCCTACCCTCTCCTCCTCCCTCCTCCCGCTCCTCTCCCAGCTGCACCCCTCTCCGACCTCCGCGTCCATGCCCCAACCACCGGATGAACGCGAACAGCACGACGGCCGCAACTGCTCTTGCTGCCGCTGCTTCTGCTGCTAGAGAAGGAGGAGAAAAATGAGAGGAGGAGAGAGAAGGAGACGGAGCTGCTCGAGGAGGAGGAGGAGGAGGGGGAGGAGGAAGAAGACGACAAGGAGGACGAAGAAGGAGGCAGAGCTGCTCTAGGAGGAGGAGGAAGACGACGAAGTGGAGGAGGAAGACGGCGGCTGCCGCCGCTGCTCTTGCCTCCTCCTCCTCCTCCTCCTCCTCCCTCTCCGCCTCCGTCTCCCTCCTCCTCCTCCTCCCTTGTCTCGCCTCGCGTAGACACTCTCCCCATCCGAACTGTCAAAATTTTGACATTTCTACCAATTTAAAGGACTGTCAAAATTTTGACAGTCCTACCAATTTGAAGGACTGTCAAAATTTTGACAGTCCTGAAGAATCAACATATTTTATTTAGTACTGTCAAAATTTTGAGAGTCTTTCCAATTGATAAAACTGTCAAAATTTTGAGAGTTCTTCCTATTATTAGGACTGTCAAAAATTTGATAGTCTTGAAAAAAAAAATTAGACTATCCCGATCAAGTTTAAAAAATAAAAACTTATAATTATCTAAAAAAAAAATTATTTTTTTTGTTCCTTTATCGAATGCCTTATTCTAATGGCTGACCATTCTTTTTCTTCTTCGCATTGATTGATCTCTAGTGGAATCCATGTGAAGAAAATGAATGGTAGGAAAACTGTTCATTTTTTCCTTTAGCTTTTTGCCCATAAGGTTCTGAACACTCTTTCTGCAATTTGATCACTTGTCCAGCTTTATCAGAATGCAACATTTATGAACATCCATGGGTTGTTCTTGTTGTTGTTGTTGAGTTTTTATATGTTTTTGTTTTGTTGAGTGCCCATATCCCTAAGGTCTGAAGTTTGTGTTGCAATCTTATGTAGGAGTATCTCATAAAAAAGAAGAAGCAATTATGGGTTGAGTTTTCATGTAGTCTTAAATGCCCATGTCTCCAGTTTGACCATCTTCTTGTACTATTTTTTCCCCACAATGGTTAGCTATCATATATCTTCCGATTGCATCTTTTGGTGGATGTGCAGTGATTGTTTGGTTTATGGTTGTCTTTAAAAAATGTTCTTGGATTTAATTTTGGAGCAACATCTTCTTCTACTTTTTCCCACAGTGGGTAGCTATCATATATCTTCCGATTGCATCTTTTGGTGGAGGTGCAGTGATTGTTAGGTTTATGGTTGTCTTTAGGAAAACGTTCTTGGATTTAATTTTGGTGCAACATCTTTAGATATAGTGGTGGTTGTTTTTATAAAAAGAGAGAAAAAGAAGAAGGTAGAATAGGGTTTGATTGAGAGAGCTGTGGGTGGTATAGTATGAGAGTGATAGGTGGAGAAGGGACAAAAAAATAAATAAAGAGTGATAGAAGCCATAAAAGAGGTGTAGAGGGTTTTGCTTTCATGAACTGAACTGGGATTTAAAGGTGCCATACTGGGATTTTGCAGAAATTGAGACTGGAGACAAGTGCTCAGTTGTTGATCTGGACAGAGAGATCATGTTGTCGTCGTCCGGCCCGTCGAAGAGGCCGCGGCCTCCTTCGAGTAATGGATGCCCGATCGCCTCCTGCTTGGTTGACGGGTGTGTTTCTGATCTTACCAAGTGCAGGGATTACCATAGACGGCACAAGGTGTGCGAAGCCCACTCCAAGACTGCGATAGTGATGATCGGCGGGCGAGAACAGCGCTTCTGCCAGCAGTGCAGCAGGTAATATGGCTAGAGATTGTTGATTCATGTTTGTGTTGTTTTGGTATGGTTAAACCTTCATGATTTCTTATCATAATTATTCTATGCTATATATAGCTATGCATAATATATCAAGATTTGATTTGATTTAGTTAGATTTGTTATGAATGATTGTTTCCTTTTATACTCTTTGTATTCCCTATATATTGAGGCCTCCAGTTAGAGAAGAATACACACAAAATTTATCACTTTAAAGCTTAAATTCCGTAGCAGTCAATTTGTACGTGCTTGCTTCTATTAAGCTCATGGTAGTTAAAGGCGTGCCTCGCAGAAATGGACAACAACTACACCTCACTTGGTGATGCACATTTCTTCGGGCGCACCCAAGACGTGCCTTTGAGCAAGGCGTAACCAAGAAATGACGTGCCTAGGCACGCCTTATGTTTTTTTAAATATATACAAAAAAACTTTGAGACGTGAATAATTTTTACCTCATACAAGTGGGAGGGAGATAGCTCTTTCCACGGTTGTCAAAGTTGGTTACAGTTGAACTGGAAAAACTAAATTTTACCAAAAACGTGGTAGGGAGAATATAAACTCTTGTTAGTTATGTTGACTGCTAGTGTTATTACTTGTCTACTAATTCACTTGGTTATGTTTTAACATATTTATTTTGGTTTTAGTATGTTATTTGGTTTTATACTTTTATTTCTTACATTATTTATTTATTTATTTATTTATTTATGTATATTATTATTTGTGTGCCTCGCTTTGTTCGGACGCGCTCCTTTAGTGCGCCTTGCGCCTCGGAGGATATGGACCATTTGCGCCTCGAGTGCGCCTTGCACCTTTGACTACCTTGATTTAGCTGGCTTCTTCATTTCATGTTTCGAAGTTAGTGTTTATACTATTGCATTGTGATAAAATTAGGTTTAACCTTTCATGTTCTATCCAACTGTTTTACTTAACCTCCTTTCATATCTTCCTATGAATTCAACGGAATTAGTATTGCCAATCAATTGTCATGCTTTCAAGATCAGTTTGTCAACTGTTGTAATTTGTGAATTGAGTGAGTGTTAACAAGTGTTGTTTAGAGAGCTTCTTGGCTAGAAACCTTCAGTTTTAATAAACTGTAGCTAAATTCAAATTTTGTGTGCAAATTACAGTAAATCTTGTGTGCAAAACTTTGAGACGTCACATTACAGTAAATCTTGTGTGCAAATTCCCCAACCAAACACGTGAAGTGATCTAAAATTCAAATTTTGGTCACTTCTACGCCCCAAATCCGCGAACCAAACAGCCTGCCCTACTGAATTGTGATAAAATTATGTTTAAACTTTCATTTTCTATCCAACTGTTTTACTTCCAGAGAACCTCCTTTCATATCTGCCTATGAATTCAACAGATTTAGTATTGCAAATCAATTGTCATGCTTTTGAGAGCAGTTTGTCAACTGTTGTAACAACTTATTTGTGAATTGAGTGTTAACAAGTGTTGTGTAGAGAGCTTCTTGGCTAGAAACCTTCAGATTTTAGTAAACTGTAGCTATTGAAAATCCTGGCATTAAAATCACCTTTTTTTTTTCGTAAGAGGCAATAAATCTTTATTTTCTTACCCATTTTGTGGTTAAATAGAGGATTTCATTGTATCTGCACTTTAGACCTCAGCCTGTCCTTTCTTATCCCCCTAGGCCTTTCCTCCTTTCTATTATATGTATGCTTTTTATTCTCTTATATATGAAGCTTTTATGTAACCTTTACTTGCCATTCTCTCCCAAATGCCAATATTGGTTGGGAATTTTGCACGTTATTTATCTGCCTTGGAAGATTACTCTCTGTTTCTCGTCTTCTCTATAGATTTTGGTAAGCTATATAAGCTTTATTTTCAACTCTATTTATGTCTGTACAAGAATCCCTGTGAAGTTTACTAGGTTATCAGAAATCTCTCGACATAATTTTTATTCGACACTTCCATTACTTGTTCAATTTTCCCTTTTTTCCCTTCAACACTATAACCTAAACAAAAAGTTTCATAAGTGAAATGTGCCGGTTAGGGTGACATTTTGGTGGGAATTGGTTTGGGTTTAGATAGGTTTATCTTGATGTCTATATATACATTTGGTTGGACTATTTTTTAGTGAAAATCATGCTTAATCTAGTTTCTGGCCTAATCCTCAACCTCACTTGCAGTAATATGATTTTGTCTTCATCATCTCATCATTGTGGTTTAAAATGGATAGGTTGAGTATTTATCTTAGTGAAGTCTTGAGATGGAGATGGAGAGGAGAAGGAGAAGGAGAAGGAGAAGGAGAAGGAGAAGAGAGAATATGAGAAAGGAGATTGCAAGTGCTTGAAACCCTAGGTTGCATCTCATGTCTATTTATATAAATATGCAATACACCCACAATTACTATTATACCCTCATATGATAAATAATAAAATAAAATAACTCTAACACCCTCCCTCAAGCAGGAGCATAGAGATCAGACATGCCCAGCTTGCTACATAAATCAGAAAATGGACCACGAGCAAGTGGTTTGGTGAGGATATCACCTAATTGATCCTCTGACCGAACATAAGGAGTGACAATCTGATTCTTCAGCAACAAATCACGAACAAAATGACAATCCACCTCGATATGTTTTGTGCGCTCATGAAACACCGGATTACTTGCGATAAACATTGCCGACTGATTATCACAATACATCTCCATCGGAGTAGGAATCATGATTCCCATTTCATGAAGAAGAGACCGCACCCACATCATCTCAGAAGCTGTATGAGCCATCGCACGGTACTCGGCCTCTGCACTAGAACGAGCCACAACATTCTGCTTCTTACTACGCCACGTGACAAGATTGCCACCCACAAACGTACAATAGCCAGAAGTAGACCTCCTATCACTGCGACTGCCTGCCCAATCAGCATCACTGAATCCAGTCACCGTAAGCAACTGGGAAGGTTTGTACAACAAACCCTTTCCAGGTGCACCCTTCAAGTATCGAAGAATGCGAGAGATAGCCTCCCAATGTGGTTGCCGAGGGGCATGCATAAACTGACTAACTACTCCAACTGCATATGTGATGTCTGGTCGAGTAACAGTAAGATATATAAGTTTGCCAACCAAACGTCTATAATATCCAACATCCTCAAATAACTCTCCCCTGTCAGCATCAAGCTTGTCATGATAATCCATAGGAGTCTCAACTGGCCGACACTCTAACATCCCAGTCTCGGAGAGCAAGTCTAGAACATACTTGCGTTGTGACAGATACACACCTTTCTTAGATCGAGCAACCTCGATTCCAAGAAAATATCGAAGAAGACCCAAATCCTTAGTATGAAACTGACGACTAAGGTAGGCCTTCAAGTCCACAATTCCAGCATGATCACTCCCAGATATAATGATATCATCAACATAAACAATCAACACGATAATACCTGCTGAGGAAGAATGGCAAAATACTGAATGATCTGATGTGGTACGCCGAAAGCCATACTGAATGAGAACTGAACTGAACTTGTCAAACCAAGCACGAGGTGACTGTTTCAGTCCATATAATGCTTTCTTCAATCGACATACGAGTCTTTTATTCCTGTTACAACATATCCCGGTGGTTGATCCATATAAACCTCCTCCTGTAAGTCACCATGCAAGAAATCATTCTTTATGTCCAGCTGATATATAGGCCATTGGTGATTAACCGCCACAGAAATAAGAATCCGAACTGAATTCAGCCGAGCCACTGGAGAGAAAGTCTCCATATAATCCACGCCATATGTCTGAGTATATCCTTTGGCAACCAACCGTGCCTTGAGGCGCTCAACAGAACCATCAGGGTGATATTTAACAGTGTACACCCATCTACAACCCACTGTTTGTTTTCCAACAGGAAGTGATGTAAGCTCCCAAGTCTGATTTTGATGTAAAGCATACATCTCCTCATCCATTGCACTTTTCCAACCAGAAGATGACATAGCCTGCTTGTAAGTTTTGGGAATAAAAGTAGAAGACAATGAAACAGCAAATGCATGAAAAGATGATGAAGCACGGTGTAATGAAACATAGTTAGAAATGTGATGCTTATTCTTTGTGGTACAAAGGCGTTGTCTTTTCCTGAGAGCAATAGGAAGATCATCTGGATCTGTGGTGATGGGAGCAGAAACCTCAGGCACGGAAGATGATTGGTTGAAGGCTGAATTCTGCAGAACCACTGGCCTGTCCTTGGATCTCTGATAAACCTGTAAATGGGGAATGGAGACAGAAATTGATTCAGGAATGACCGGAAGTGGTATGGAAGATATCAAATCTGTTGTAAAAGGAATACCACGGTCTCCTGAAGGAAAGAAGGGGGTAGACTCAAAGAATGTAACATCCGCACTGACATAATATTTGCGTGACTGTGGACTGTAACAACGATAACCTTTTTGAGTACGGGGATAACCAAGAAAGACACACTTCAGAGATCTAGGAGCCAACTTATCTCGATTAGGTTCCAAGTTATGAATAAAAGCGACACAGCCAAACACTCGAGGAGATAAGGAAAAGGGTGCGACATCTGTATGTAATATAGTAAATGGAACTTTGTTATTTAATACAGATGATGGCATGCGATTAATAAGATAACATGCAGTAAGAACGGCATCTGCCCAATACTGTTTGGGGACATGCATATTGAACATGAGAGTTCGAGCCACATCTAAAATGTGTCGATGTTTGCGTTCGGCTATACCATTTTGTTGAGAGGTGTGGACACAACTGGTTTGATGAATCATACCACGATCAACACAGAAACTGTTCACAGAAGATTGAGTATACTCCAAAGCATTATCAGAACGCAGAATTTTGATACGTTTATTAAACTGAACATAGACTTCATTATAAAAGGCAGATAACACATTTGGAAACTCAGATCTTTCTTTCATTAAATAACACCAAGTCATTCTGGAATAATCATCAATAAAAATAACAAAATACTGAAATCCTTTCGGACTTTTGACTCTAGACGGACCCCAAATATCAGAATGAACAAGATCAAAAGACTCTAATTGACGACTCTCACTACGACGAGGAAAGGAACTACGGTGATGCTTGCCTAACTGACAAGCCTCACATTCAAGACTAGATACATGACTCAAACTAGGAACAACTTGACGCAACTTAGCCAAAGACGGATGTCCCAAACGATAATGCCACTGCAACGGAGAAGTAGAAACAGAAGTGAAGGCCTTTCCAGGTAGATCCAAGTAGTACAGTCCATCTTTTTCATGCCCCGAACCAATCGTCTTCTTCGTCCTGAGGTCCTGAAAAATACACGAATTGGGAGAAAATGTCACAGAACATTGAAGAGATTTGGTTAACCGGCTCACAGATAACAAATTAAATGGAAAATTAGGCACATATAATGAATCAAATAATGATAGTGATTGAGTAGGGTGAATGACACCTTTCCCAAGCACAGGACGAGTAGACCCATCAGCCAAGATAATATTATGTTTCATGGAACTACGATTATGAAAGATAGATGTTATACCAGACATGTGAGAGCTCGCTCCTGAGTCGATGACCCAAGAGGTGGATGGTGATTGGGTTGCCACAAAAGCAGGATTACCTATATGTGCCATGGTTGCAGTAGGTTGGGAGGTGGTACTAGCAAGCGCGTTCAACTTCTGGAGGATCTGTTGTAATGGAGATGAGGTATCGGACGTTGAAGTCTGATTGAAACCCGAAGTATCATCTCTGGGAGCAGAAGTGGTGTCCTGGGACTGCATATTTTCATCATGCACTTGATGTGCATATTCTGGTTTGCCCCATTTGTCCCAACAATAGTCTTCTACATGACCGAGCATTCCACAATAGTTACACTTTCGTGGTTGACCACGGCCACCACCACCACCACCTCGGCTACCACCACCACCGCGACCACCACCACGACCATTGTCTCTACCACCACGGCCTCCTCCTCGACCAAAACTACGACCACCATCTCTACCGCCACGTCCAATACCACGTCCACCACCACGACCAACAGCACTAGAAACTAGGGCAGAAGAGTCAGTACTCGGCACCACAGAACTCTGTCCCAGAAAGGAACGATTGAGACGGGAGAAAGTATCTGCTACCGTAGGTAACTGCTCTCCAGCAAGGATTTGAGCTTTATAAGGTTCGAGCGCAGGATCCAAGCCGGCAAGGATGAGTGAAACATGAAACTCTTCCTTCTGCCTCCGAGCTTCCTTCAAATCAGTAGTAACAGGATGATATTGAAGCAGTTCCTCCCACAAAGCCTTCTTTGAAGCCAGATATTCATTCACAGGCCTCCCATTTTGCTTTGTATTGAACAATAACTCGTACAACTCATAGATACGGGCAACGTTTCGCTTCTGCGAATATGATTCTTCCAGAGATGCCCAAATCTGTTTGCTTGATTCACACCACTGAACATTAGCAGCGATATGTGGTTCCATACTATGCCACAACCACGACATAACGTATGCATCTGCACTCATCCAATCTTCATACTCAGCGGACGTTTCAGGCAGGGGTTCGTCCGTCAAAAACTTCAACTTCTTCTTCGCCCTTAACACCACTTTGATAGACTTGGACCAGGCAAGGTAGTTCGCACCATTGAGTTTCACCGCTGTAATCGACTTTCCCAATTCATCATTATGAATAACAGTAAAAGGAGAACCACCTCCGCCACCACCACCACTATTAACCTCGCTAGAAGATTCGGTCCCCACCATACTTGCAGATGCAACAGAAAGACGAGATCTTTGAAACCCTAGATCTCACAACGAACCTCAACCGACGACGAATAACCAACGGAGATCTGTAGAAACCCTAGATCTCATAAACGAACCACGAACGACCACGAACAGCGAACGACGAACGGCGAATCATGAAAAGTAGTTCGATCGGCCCTGTCAGGGATGGGATGTACAGTACTTACAAATATATGCTCTGATACCAAGTGAAGTCTTGAGATGGAGATGGAGATGGAGAAGGAGAAGGAGAAGGAGAAGGAGAAGAGAGAATATGAGAAAGGAGATTGCAAGTGCTTGAAACCCTAGGTTGCATCTCATGTCTATTTATATAAATATGCAATACACCCACAATTACTATTATACCCTCATATGATAAATAATAAAATAAAATAACTCTAACAATCTTAAAGTATCTTTTTTGTCTTAGTATCACCTTGTTGAACTAAGTGTTCCTTTCCACATACTAAAATTGCATAAAGCAACAGGGGTAGGTTTCCTTGTTGTCCAATTAGCCTTTTAGGTCTAATGGCAAGGCCTCCTCTTGCTTGTTGCTTGTCACCTGATTGGCATCAGGTTCGTAGCTTCATTAAATTTTGTTTGTGGAGATTTCTTAACCTTTGTTGTGTCAATGACCGACCCCATTTTAATCCAAATAGGTTTAATGGGGAGGATTATGATCATTACTTTGTTGAACTAATCCTGTCGCTTTTCAATAGTATTGTCTTGATTGTTGTTTCTTTTTCATAATGTTCTGAAAGGATCCCATAGTGTGCACGTAAAGATACTTTCGTAGGTAGTGTTTGAGACAATTTGCAGAATTATTGTCCCCTAGGCCCCGAAGAATAGTGCTAGCAATGAAATCACCACCACGACAATAATGGCCAGCAAACCAAGAGAAAGAAAGAGCAACACTAAGCAGAGAGAGAGAGAGATCACTACTTTCCGAGGTTACAAGTACTTTACAAGATCTATACAATATAAATATATGAGAGATTCCACAAGAGCACTCAACAAAGCCCTAGAGCTTACACTTGAGAAAACTAATCTCTCTTCTCAATTTAACCCAGAGGAAATGCATGTTAAATGATTGATCACGTCTAACCCATGAAAATCCCTAGAATCCATGAGGAAGGTCTGGAATCCACCAGATGAAAGAGAAACTCTTCCGAAGAAATTTTATTGAATGAGAATTTGACAACAAAATGACAAATACTTTTGCTTATAACATCACATAATCCTGATCTTACTAGTAAAACATCCCTAAATGAAAGTAAACTAATACGAAAAAAACTAAATATAACCATAAATCAAGATACGGTGAAATTCTAAAAATTACAATAAATAAGTTCCCTAAATCTGACCGGAATTTGACATCTGACTTTCACACTATATTTGAAGGTTGAAGTCACATTATCTGAAAAATCTTCGAACACAAATTTGATATCTTTAAGTTATCTTCTCGAATTCTTGAATTGAGGTAGAACACCCAAAATGGAGTTTTGTGCTAGAAGGTATTTCTAATTGACTACACTTTTGTAGTGCAGATTCAAATCTGAATAAGTTTATCCAAATTGTCCAACATCAGACTCCCTTTATTGAAGAACTTGTCTTATAGTTCAATACTGAAAATTTGTCTTTCCTCCTATAGGAACAAATACTAAGGCTAGATCCTTAAACTTTCTTCCCTATAATCTTTATGTCAACAATTTTTTGGACTTCAATCTACACAACTGGGACAATTCTTTCACTCGATACAGAATTAAATTAACCTAATATGCTGCCCCTTGGTACTCCGAGCGCTAACCCGGATTCCAGCTTATAACACTTTCTCCGCATACAGACTCTTGGAGACGTCTCGAGAGGCTGTTGCATTAGACAAAGACACGCTTCGTTCTCTCTAGTCAGCTCCTCGTTGTCACCTGCAGATACTCCATTCTACCCGTCTGTCATCACATTTTCCTCTTCCGAGCAATTTGTAATGCTCTTAGCATAATTCCAGTAGTCGGATATGGGTTGATCACCAGCCCTCGTACTAAGTGCCTCCTCCTCCACTTCTCGTGACACCTACTACCCTCCATCCTTCTATGGTCCGATGAGGTCACTAGGCCGACCCCAGATTCTTGTAGAATCTTTTCTTCTTCCGAGCAGGTGGGTGAACTGCTTGGGTTACCTTCTTTGAACCAACTTTCTCCACCATCCTGCCTTGGTTGGGCAGCTGGACTATCCGGACGACAGACTACTCGGGACATCCATGGTATCAACCATAGTAGTCAAAAGCGCGCCTTGCAGTAAGGCGCAACAGCCGCGCCTTGCACCTCACTAGGCAAGGTCCCTTTCTCCATGCGCACCCAAGGCACGCCTTAGGTGCGCCTTTCTGCAAGGCACAATCAGAAAAAGGCACGTCTAGGAGCGCCTTATGATTTCTTTTATTTATATAAAAAAATTTGAGGCAGGAAGATAACCCTTACCTCATATAAATAGTTGGTTACAGTTTAACTGAAAAAACTAAAATTTACTAAAAATGTGGTAGGAATAACACAAACTCTTGTTAGTTCTGTTGACGCTACTGTTGTTCTGCTAGTTCACTTGGTTACGTTTTAACATATTTTTGTTGGTTTTAATATGTTATTTGGTTTTTTTCTTACATTACTAATTTATTTATTTATCTATGTATATTTTTATTATTTTTTATATTTGTCTCTCTTCGTTCGGACGCGCGCCTCAAATGCGCCTTGCGCCTCGGACGACATGGACCTTTTGCGTCTCGAGTGCGCCTTGCGCCTTTGACTACCTTGGTATCGACAGCTCTAGTTCGCGACTCCGTAGGAAGGACTGCATGAATTTCCTCTACTTCAGAACCCGTAGCTATTGTGGTTGGTATCTCAACCTCTTCTCTGTAGATTCTTGCGGAACTTCCATAACTTTCTCACGCAACTCATCTCCCGATGGATCCGAACATTCAGATTATGAATAACCTATGCATCTACAGGAAAAACACATTGGTGGGATCCATTCATAAGCAATAGGTTGGATGAACTTGCTTCCATCAGGTAGAATAATAGACACAAGTAAAGGAAGATCTTTCCCCGCCGTTATCTCCACCATAACTCGAGCGAACGCCAAACGCCTTTGGTTTGCCGCATGGGGATACTTAAAATACTCGCATGTTTACGGAGTACGGACGTGTTCCAGAGATGAAGGGGTAGACTAGGCATCTGAATCAACACCGGCGCTGAAGCAAGTAGATGTCATTCTAAAGAGATCAAAGTTTCCCAACGCTTTAGAATGATTAATCTTCCCTCATATGTCCATAGACCACCACACATGACTGAATTAATGGATGTCTCATTCGAGAATTTTACCAAGAAACGTCCATTTTCTCGAGAAAAAACTCCGGTCCCGCCAACCGGATGCTAAACTCGATGCACGTACATAGATTTAGCAAGTTATGATGGGCGACCTAGCACATATAACAACAATGTGTGCTCCCATTCAGCAACGGAACTGTGACATCCGCCTTTGTAATGACCGCAGATTGTTCGCCATCTATCAGTTCTGGGACAACAGCCCCTCGCAGCATCTTGTCTTTTGTCGAAGGAGGTGCAAAGGGGACTAGACTTGGGGAGGCATATATAGACTTCCATGTCATGGGTTGCTTAGATGCAAATGAATTTGCACTCCCATTAATAATGCTTCTGGCCAAACCCCCTGAGCTTTACACCATCGCTCACAGGATGGCGATCCATCAAAGATTTATCATAACCTTGAGACTTATCCCATATGCAATTAGGTTGAGTATTTCCTTCGTTCTTCTCCATTGGGAATCCTCCCTGTCATGGAGTAGCATCCAATGGACGTCTCCTTGGCTTCCCCACGATCCGAGATGAGATTTTGTGCACAACAGTTGTAGCATCCTCTCTTTTGCTCCTGGCCGGACTAGACTTTGCCCTACGGACAGCTGTCCAGCCCTCTCCCTCCGTAGGTCAGGAGGAAAGTCGGACATGACTTCCCAAGCCAGGATCGGCAACATGACCTCCTCCAGATTGGAGAAATTTCACAGCCGCATCTCCTGCTTCCTTCCACATACTAGGATTTTTTTAACATATATATATATATATATATATATGTTAAAAAAATTACCTTCTTCAAAAAAAGATATATGTTAAAAAATCCTAGATTAAAATAATAATATTTTGCTATATACATGGCGTGTCCGTATCCTTTTTTTTTTTTAAATAGTACTGTTCGGTACCCATATCCATACTCGTGCAACATAGGACTCACCTGAATTGGATGTTTGGAAATGATTTAAAAAAATAAATGACGATAAAGCAAGAGCTTAAGAATTTGACTGCAACTCTCAAATGTTGATATATCCAAATATATCCAATTCATTAATATCACTTCCAGATGTGCTCTTTAATAGAGATCTAACGAAAACATTCACAGTAAAAACTTATAGATTTCATGCCAGTAAAGAGTAGTATGTGGTGAAAACAATTAAACTGTGTTGGATGAAAAATAGCTGAAGCAAGCCACATGTTTCAATTTAGGTTAAATCTTGCTTTTTAATGTTATGCGAAATTTCAAATTTCACTTATCGTACTCTGTAAAGCACTTGAGGTTCTGATTGTTAATATAGTCTGTCCTGTATTCTTTCTCTCGACAATTCTTTTTTTTTTTTTTTTTTTTGGGAAATGTATATTGCATCTTGAAGTAGGGAACATTATTCATGATTTCAAATATACTGATTAGAGTGTATCATAGATTTTCCCCTTATAGTGACCATTTTATATACACACAACTACTTTATCTTCCACAATGAAACAAGAGAAATAGTTTGCTATTAGTTCTCTGAATATTTTCTTCTAAAGTTTCCCAAAGTTTAAGATCTTCTCAAAATGTTGAACGTTGTTGCAAACCTCTGTTCCCACAGATTTCATTTGCTAGTGGAATTCGATGAGGTGAAACGAAGCTGTAGGAAACGCCTTGATGGACACAACAGACGCCGTAGAAAACCACAGCCGGAGTCCCTAATCTCGGGGAGCTTCACAAATCACCAAGGTTAAAGTATTCTATCATAGTCCTTTTCTTAATTAGAAGTCAATAAGCTTCATTTTATTTAGGCCTATTAGTCTACTTTAACATTGTCTTCTTCTGAAAAAAATTGACTTTCTATAAGAAAATGCAATACTAATTGACCTCTTATAAAATTAAGCTTACAAAGACACTAAAAATTCTTTACTTTTGTTTGTATGTCGTGTTGGGAATCGGACACGTCCTGAAAGCGTTTTGACACCGTGTCTGAGAGTGCCCGCAACGGAAACTTTAGGCCAACCCACCCGAGATAACCAACCCTTGTCTAACGAATACCAAGCACAGATAAAGACAAGTATATGATGGTGACTACGTCACCTGGACAAACCCGAACCTTTATAACTCATGTGAAATTACAAGATTGACAAAATCAATGTTGAACCTTTTGCCCTAATAGATTCAACCCCCTCACCACACTCAAGAAGAAAAGAAAGATTACAATTGAAATCATTTACCAACCCGTAGCAATCTTTCTGAGCGAAGGCGATGACTCCTCGATAAGATATCTTTCTTCCTTCTATCTTGGATGACGAAGTCCTAAGAGCAAAGCACATACTCTCTTAGATTTTCCGTGGAAGAGCACCCCGAATATCCAACTTGTGCTATACTTTGTGCCTCCACCCTCCTATATTTATATGATGAGAAATCCTATTTTAGGTCATAATAGGATTTCCTAAATAGAAAACCATAAAATAAGAATCATATTCCACCTAAAATAGCCCAACACCAATTATGGACGTCTAAATATGGTCAAATTAAATATTTGATACAAATTTGAAATCTAATCAAATCTTACATTTAATGTAGATTTTTAAATTATATCAAATCAAATCTTTGACCATATTTGGGCTCTAAAATTCACCAAATTCAGACTGGACCCCAACAATCTCCCCATCCAGTCTAATTAGAGGGTGTTGACCCTATGGCTTTTCAACTGGACTCCATGCATGTCGTCCCGCGATAGAGTTCCTGCTCCCCCATGCCATCGATCTTCGATCCCCGGGTTGCGTTGCATCTTCCTTCGTCTCTAGCTCCTCGACCGTCACGTCGACACTAGCTACCATGCGTAGCACCTTCTGTACCACCGGGATCCTGCCGTTATTAATGACACGGCTGAGACCAAAGTCCCTGACTATCAGCCTCACCGTAAGGCTTGGCTGCCTTTTCCCGACTTACGTCTTCCACCGAAACGTGTTAACATTCCGACGACCTTCTTCACCCTTGGCTGGCCCAAACAAGTGGACAGTGCGATTCTTCCGAGATTCGAACTCCTAAATCTGTCCACCTAAGTGTCCGAACTTGAAGCTCCCCCAATACAGATGCGTCCTCGAGCAGAACATTATGCACTGCGCATGTCGTCGATGATTCAAAGCTCCTCCAGAACTATGTGAATGGTGACGCTTCCGTCTCAGATTGAGTTTGCTGTAAACCTTGATCTCCTCCCTTGCCTCGAACTGCTGAAACCAATGTCGCTCCGTGAAGCTTTGGCAAACCACCCGTCGTCAAAACCCGATCCGTGAAGCAACCCCCACCTGGAGACCGATTAGCTGTCATGGGACCGATATACTGACTCTCAATCTTTGGCTCATCACCATTCGTCGCTTTGTCTCGAAGAACCGAATCCTCCGTAATCCTCAAAGTATCTTGAAGTCCCATCTCAACAAGTTCCCGACGATCCAACTCATGTCGAATACCCCTCGAGCCTCCATCTGATGTTTGTGGTCTGCTTGTACAACTCAGCGGCTTGAGCCTGTTCATGCCACAGCATAAATCTCCTCGAGCCAGCTGTTGGGAATCCTTCGTAAGCATCCAATCTTTGTCCCCAAACAAACTGCGATAACCATCATCCGCCAGCCTCCCTACCGAAAACAAGTTGTAGCGTAAACTTGGTACATGTCGCACATCCTTGAGAACGAGCTTCTCACCAAGCTCCGTTGTTAAGTGCACATCACCGATGCCTACAACTACAGCCGTCCTCTTGTTCCCATCTTCAAACGTCCAAACCTGCTGCCGTGGTATGACATGAATATCCTCCTATATGGAGTGGCGTGATATGACGCCCTCTTGTCCATGACCCAATCGCCATCATGCCACATGCCACAAGGTTCCTCTGCGTCGGTTGCGATGATGAGATCTCCCACAGCCGTGAGATCCTTCTGATCATCCTTGCCTTTGGCCTTCTCAGCTTTGAGCTACATGCAGTTCCTCTTGATATGATCCCTTTCGTCACAGTGATAGCAGCCCCCTTGCGGTCAACAGTCGTAAGATCCCGAGAATTCATGCTGTCCTCGCATGTGACTTGGGTCTTCCCTTCCCGTAGGAAGCCACCAGAGCGGACTCCTGCGACGATTTCACTTGCTTACGCCAGATCTCCTCGTTCAACAAGCTGCTTTTGACTGCCTCTATCGTGATAACTCCACCAGACGCGGAGTTGCTCACCGACACCACCAATGTCTCCCTTCTTTCCGGCAGAGAAATTAAAAGCAAAAGGGCCCAAAGCTCATCATCAATCACCATTTTTATCGCAGACAGCTGATTGATAATATCCTTAACCTCGTTCAGATGTTGTGCCACTGGGGCACCCTCTGTGTACTTCGAGTTAACGAGTTGGCGAAATAAAAATGCCTTATTGCCAGCCGTCTTTCGTACAACGAATGCAGCTTCTCCCACAATGTTTTTGCCGAACTCTCCATGGACATATGGTGAAACAACGAGTCGTCCAGCCATTGGCGGATGAATCCAACGGCCTTCCGATCCAGTTATTTCCAGTCTTCAGCTGCTTTGTCCGATGGCTTAGCGTTATCACCCTCCAACGGACCATGTAAGTCCTTGCACCAGAGTAGATCCTCCATCCTTGGCTTCTAAATCGTCCAATTCTTCCCTGTGAGGGTGATCATACGAGTGTTCATCTGCTTCGTAGACATAGTTGCCAGAACTAAAACCAGTAGTTATGATACCAGATGTTGGGAATCGGATACGCCCTGAAAGCGTTCTGACACCGTGTCTGATAGTGCCCGCAGCTGAAACTTTAGGCCAACCCACCTGAGATAACCAACCCCTGTCTAATGAACACCAAGCACAGATGGAGACAAGTATATGACGGTGACTACGTTATTTGGACAAATCCCAACCTTTATAACTCAGGTAAAATTACAAGATTGACAAAATCAATGTTGAACCCTTTGTCCTAATCCTAATAGATTCAACCTCCTCACCATACTCAAGAAGAAAAGAAAAAGATTACAATTAAAATCACGCACTAACCCGTAGCAATCTTCCTAAGCGAAGGCGACGACTACTCGATCAGATCTCTTTCTTCCTTCTGTCTTGGATGGCGAAGTCCTAAGAGCAAAATTCGAACTTTCTCTTACATTTTCTTTGGACGAGCACCCCGAATCTCCAACTTGTGCTGTGCCTCTACCCTCCTCCTATATTTATAGGATGAGAAATTCTATTTTAGGTTATAATATGATTTACTAAATAGAAAACCTTAAAATAAGAATCTTATGCCACCTAAAATAGCCTAACACCAATTATGAACGTTCAAATATGGTCAAATTAAATATTTGATACAAATTTGAAATATAATCAAATCTTACATTTAATGTAGATTTTCAAATTATATCAAAATCAAATCATTGATCATATTTGGGCTCCAAAATTTACAAAATCCAGACTGGACCCCAACATGCCGGTCTTATTTTGAAAGAAATTATAGTTCAGGAACATAAAATGTCCACAATTCAGATTGAATACAAAGAAGTAATTACAAGTGGTACTGAATTTTACTGAAGTGACTCTTGGATGGTTCTTTCTCACTTGCAAATTTAAAGATACATCTTTGAAGATGCAATACCTAATACCTTGTTTTTGTTGCAACCACTTGTATTTCCGCAGGTCACATGTTCACTTCTTATGGTCAAGTATTTCCAACCACTACACCGAAGTCCAACTGGCCTGCGTTCATAAAGACCGAGGAAGATCCTCCTCTCTACGCCAACCGCTCGCCTCTCCATGTCATCGACGGCCACTTCCCTTTCTTGCAGGAGAACTGTTCGACAATTGCCTCATCGAGCGGCAGCAGCAGCAGCAGCAAACTGTTCGACTCTGATTGTGCTCTCTCTCTTCTGTCATTGTCAGCAGAACACGTCTCGACTGTAGACCTGAGCCATGTGGCAGCTGCTGGCGATAGAATCCCGGTATGGCAACCTTTAGTTCCAGGCATGCATCATTATGTTGGTCTGGCCCAGTACTCCGGTGGTTCTCCAGCTTCTACTTTTCCGACCACGGTTTCTTTCCCCGGAGTGGGGGACGAGCAAGTCTGTAACATGCTGGTTTATAATGGTACTGATGCCGATTATAATTCCCATGGTTTGTTTCATGTTGGGCTTGAAGGGTCCTCTCATGGGAACTCCCAGACTCTGCCTTTCACTTGGCAGTAGGATTATATGAGTGGCAACTCCTCCATTAGATTGTTCCCTCCATAAATTGATGGAGACTGCTGATTCTCCATGGAAAATCCATGTACATTGGAGTATTCATGTCAATGTTGTTACATGATTCAATGCTGAAGATTAGTTATGGTTCAACTCTCGCATCTGCCAAAATTTGTACATTCTTCGATAAATTCATTTAATTTGGGCTGGCAAACGGCAAATATAAACCTTTTTTTATCGGCGTAGTTAGTATTTCCTGAACTGGGCTGCTTCTATGTACATTGTAAGTGAATTCACTCGTGCTCTTTGTTCTAAATCTGTGTAATTTCTAATTTGGCATACACTCACATAATTTGTTGAGTTCATCTTGAATCGAAGACATTGAATCTAGTACGATTGTACTTATTTCTATTAGCATCAACATACAGGTCAGTTTTCGGATAGTGCAAAATGTGACCTAGATAATGTCTTACAAAATTTTCTCTTTTTCCTTATTTTAGTTGCAAAACAAGTCATTAAAAGTAAAGACTCCTCCCTTTGTGAAGTTGAGGTCATTGAATCAAAGCCTCAAGGACAACCATGTTCTCGTGTTTGATGTCTCTTCATTCCTCGCTTCTGAAACTAATATGAACTCCAATATTTTTCTCTAAAGCCCGTCTTTGATGCAGAGGCAGCGAAATCTCAAACTAACTAGTGTAGTAGAAGGCATGGGATAGCTCTCGATCCTACCGGACTGCAAGGTGAAACCTAAATTTTGCAGCGAAGAAGACAACCAAATCTTACATCGAAAATAGTTCAATTTACGTTGTGAACATAGTTTGGAATGCAACGGAATACAACTATTTTTCACTGAATTCGTGAGAATTAAACTAAGTCAGAAGTATCATGCAAACACACAATCCACATAATCACAAAAATAATGATCTTTTAATTGTAAACCCAATGTGAACAACCAGAATAAGACAAATTAGCGACGCCTAAAAACGTCGCTAATTTGCCAAAAAATACCGCCAAAAATAATTAATGACGTTTCAGGGAAGTCACGTTTTAGCTAGTCGTTGACAAGTAAAACGTCGCCAAACTTCGTTATAGCGATAAATATTTGTGACGTCACACCGTTGCGAATATTAATATAATTACCAACGGTCAGCGTCGCATCATTGCTATATCAGCGACAAATGTTTTGTCGATAAACGTCGCTAAAATTTATATAATTGTCAACGTTTTACTAAGTAATTAACGATATTTTTACTATGTTAGGATGACATGGCAAATATTGCCAGGTCAGCATATTAGCGACGTTTAACGACCGAATAGCGACATCCATGGTATAGAGTAGCGACGTTCTGATACCAATTATCAACGTTTGGGTGCGTCGTTGATCGTCGTTACTCGTCGCTAAACGTCGTTATTCTGCAAAAAAAGGAAAGAAAAAATAACATGCAATTTCTAAAATAGTTTTCAACAAAAATCTGCCTGCAGTTTTAAAATCACAGTTTATAGACCCGGAGCAATCCTCCGTTGATTTTTTTGTGTTCGCCGACCCCTTCGGTGGAACACTCAACACCAGTAAATACACACAAACATATCAAGAATCTGGCCAAACGCGCAAGAATGTCTCAAGTAGTAGATAAATGAATGTCAAATAAATGCCACATCGTCTCATGAAAATAATGTCATGAAAAGTATGAAATAAATACATCAAAGATCCAAGAATGGGCCAAATCACACAAACACATAAAAAAATCAGTCCAAACAAAGACTATTCCTGATCAGGAGGAACACCGCCGCGCAGTTGGGATAAGAGGAACTCATATTGTTTCTGTAAAAGCGTCACCGATGCCGATGAAGGAGACAGTGAATCGATGGAGTAGGTGTCGATGCCGGCAGACCAGAAGGACGTATATGCTCAAATGCTAGCAGTCGAGCATTGCATGAATCCATGGTTGATACCACCCTCGATGTGCTCTCCACCATAGACCGGCTCAACGAATCCTGCGCCGCCTGCATCCTCGCAGTGCTCTCCGCCACTGACTCTGACAAAACAGCCAACGCCACATGTAGCCTCGCCAGTGAGTCGCTCATGACCGCATGTGATCCCTCCAGCTCGTCTGTCTACGCTCTGTAGGTGCGGCCAGAGCAATCATGCTGCGCTCAGTCATTTGGCTCATAGTCATGAGCTTCATAATACTGCGCTCGAGCGTATCGAAATGCGCTGTGATCATCGTATCGTCCGTATGCGGTTGGTACTGGGGCTGCTCCGTAATCCTACACAACAACTCGTCACGCAGGTCAGTAATATGATGATTAACGCTCTCTTGGGCTCGTACCGATGCCTGCAAAGGTTGAGAGAAATGCACACTAGCAGATGGGGGCCCTCGATGATTGCGTCGAAACCAAGGTGTAGAAGCATGGAAAATCTAGATCCATGCGTCCAACAAACATGCGTTCCAAAGATCGACTCCGAAAAAATCAGGTCGTAGAATGTCTATGCGGCCCAGAAAAGCAGCTACCATGCGCCAACAGTAATCAAAGGCCATGCACCGCAGTGTTCAAGCCCCCGGCGCCATAATGATCCAGTGTCATGCGCCGATCGCTTCATAACTAGTATTCATGTGCCATGCGCCACTAAGTAACTAGTGTTTCCTTGAGCTAACAATGACATGCGCCACTAAGTAACTAGTGTCTGCATGCGCCAGCAGTGCCATGCGTCACTACTCCCTCAAGCATCCTTGTGCCCCAATATTGGCCACATAAAGACCTGATCAAGATTGTGTCTGACACAGAATCCTGACAAAAAGGACTTTCTGAATGTCTCGAAAGATGTGAGCACCCCAAACGACAGAACCTCACATCAACATGAACTTTACTCCAGACAGGCATGCAATACCACATGTACGAGGCCACATGCGTCCCAGACTCTATGCATCTCTTGCTCCATGCATTCCAGACTCCATGCATTCCATGCGTCTCTGGTCCTATGCATTCCAGACTCCATGCATTCCATGCGTCTCTAGCCCCCATGCAATCCAGACCATGCGTTCCATGTGTCTCATGCGTCTCAGACTCTATGCATCCAATATGGCAGGGTTCCCTGAGACAAAATCTTTCTGTTGCAACTGAAGTGATTCTCTCCAACTAAATGCGGCCAACGTGTCAAGATGACCAAGTCATGCAAAGATATGACGAGAACCGCCCAGATCTTCAGCAACAACAAATCGTAACAAACGTCCGTGTGGCAGCTCGGCCTGGACTCAACTACATCCTATTAAGGATGTACACATGGCAGCCTTCCCATAGTATGCTTCTACAGTTGCAACCGTATTATATTGAAGGAGCCCCCTGCGGCCACCGAACAGAAGATAGTCCATAAATATTATGGTTATAAATAAGAGAAACTTGGACGTTCCAAGGGTTGGCTTTTCTGCTTCAGAGACCATACCCCTCTAGGCGAGCTACGTACGTGGACACAAGCTCAAGGCGGAGAGAAGAGAAGAGAGCATCCCTCATCCCCTCGTCGGACTGTCAACGGAGTAAAAGAGTCGATGTAGTACTCGATCTCCATCGTCATATTATCCAGATAAAAATATTGTACTTAGATTTTCTGTTTAGGATTTTTTGTACTTTTTTGTTTGTTATTAAACGAAAGTTTCCCAAACTTACTTCAATGGCAAACATGATGGCGACTCTGCTGGGGACTTTCTTCTCCTCTGATGATAAGGTCATGACACAGTCTGACGCGTTGAAGCTGGGTTTGACCTAAAGGATGCTGGTTGTACGCTTTGACCATCACGCCTTTGAGGAAATGCTTTATGAGAGCGGCGCTTCTCTAAGGTTGGCAAAGCCTAAGAAGACCCGCAGGACATGGGTTAAAAAGGCCGTTGGCCTTACCCAACTGCAGAGCATTCGTTCCCCGTCTCTCTCCCTGCCGCAGGAGACGCACATCATGCGTCCACACGAGCTGACGCCTTTCATGTGGCAGCCTCTTCTGACAAGGAAGGTGCTCAGTACTTGAGCTCTGGTAGAGGAAAATACTATGATGCCAGGAGTTTGAGCTCTAAGACACGTTTCATGCGGCCAAGTCAAAATTTGCATAAGGAGGACTATGCGACACCGGTCGGCAGACGCATGCAGATGGCCGCATGCGGCCAAGACAGCAACAGAAGTTCCATCTTCGACCGAATCTCACCCAGCGATGACTCCATGTACCTTGCTGAGAAATGCGAAGATGTAAACTTGGACTCTTCATACTATGCACCAACGCGTGCTAGGACAAAAAATTCTAGAACAATGTGAGCTCACCAAGCTCAAGCAATTGCTTATTCGACCGACTGTCAGCAGACGCCGCTAACTGTAATGCGTGCCCCTGACGGAAAGTTGTACAAAACCGACCAATGCTTCTTGTCCGCAGTGGAAATTGGACAAGATCAATTTAAAAAGTCTTCCATTAGCAACCTGGGGAAAGTTCTTGTACGAATACCAGTTTAGGAAGAAAAGTCAACACCTATGCACCCATGTGCTCAGTATACCCGGGCTCATAAGGAGGGTGCAAAGGTGAATCATCCCTCGCTTGACTTGCGCAACATGATCAATCACAAGCAAAAAAAGAGGGAATCAACTACGACATATGAAGTTTCTTCCTGTTGAAGCATGAAAAATATGGATCCATGCATCCAACAACCATGCGCCCCACATTCGACTCAGAAGAAACCAGGCCGTAAGATGACCATGCCACAGAGAAAAAGCTGGATCCTTGCACCCCAAACATTGGCCGCATAAAGGTCTAACACAAGGATTATATTTGACACAAAATCCTGACAAAAAGGATTTTCTGAGTGCTTCAAAAAATATGTGTACACTAAGCGACAAGAAGCTCTCGTTAGACTAATAATGACTTCTGACAAGCGTGCAATGCCATGTGTACGAGAACTCAGCAATCCCAGACTCCATACGTTCCATGCGTCTCTGGTCCTATGCGTTTCAGACTCCATGCATTCTATACGTCTTTGTCCCTATGCATCACAGACTCCATGCATTCCATGCATCTCTGTCCCCCTACGTTCTAGATTCCATGCGTTTCATGCGTCTTTGGCCCCCTGCGTTCTAGACACCATGCGTCTCATGCAATAAAATCTTCTTGTTACGATTGAAGCAAATCTCTCCAACTAAATACGGGCCACATGTCAAGCTGACCAAGTCACACAAACAGAAGACGAGAACCACCGAGATCTTCGGCAACAGCAAATCCCAATAAAACGTCTACATGGTAGCCTGCCCTGGACTTAACCCATACTATGTGCTCATAGTTGCAACCGCATTCTGTTGAAGGAGTCCCCTACGGCCACCAAACAGAAGGACGTGCGGCACCTATAGCCCATCAACATAATGGCTATAAATAGGAACAACTTGGACATCCCAAAGGCTGGTCTTTTCTGCTTCAGAGAGAGACCATACCCTCTCAGAGAGCTACGTACGTGCACACTAGCTCAAGAGAGAGATAGAGAGAATAGAAGAGAGCACCCCTCACTCACTCCTCAGATCGTCAACGGAGTAAAGGAGCCGCCATAGTGCTAGATCTCCACCGTCACACTACCTAGATTAAATATTGTACTTAGATTGTCTGTTTAGGACTTCTTTTTATTTTTTGTTTGTTATTGAACGAAATAATTTTAATGACAAATAAGGTGGCGACTCTGCTGGGGACTAACTTCTTCTCTTATGAGAAGGTTGTGGCACAGTCCGACGCATCAGAGCTAGGTTTGACCCAAAGGATGCTGGTACAAGTTCTTGTACGAACCTCAGGTCTGGAAGAAAAATCAACACCTACACACCCATGTGCTCGGTCTACCCGGGCTAATAAGAAGGGTGCTAAGGTGAATATGCCCTTGCTTGACTTGCGCAACAAGATCAACCACAACTGTAAAGCGAGGGAATCAACTACAGCATATGAGGTGTCCTCCCCAGGACACCACTGTGCCAACATTATCATCAACAATTATTATGCTAAAGTAGCAGTACTTGCAGACAGGTAGTCGGCGTTCCAGCGACTGCAACCAAGAGCACCCATCCGGCAGCATCCCAGAGAGCAGGTGCAAACACCAGAGGAGAAGGAGCTACCCTTTACCTCATGTTACTCAGCTCTGAAATCTTTCGCTACGAGGGAAGGTCAAAATTCTAGCACCTCTAATCCTACACTCTCAACCAGCGTGTCAAGGAACCAAAGGCAAGCAGCGGTGCCCACAGAAGGGGTGTTCATGGGTACGCGCTCAAAGAAGAAGCCGTCAACTACTGGGGGTAGTTCTTTCTTAGGACCCCAGGGGGCTACAAAAGCTCGGGATTATGATCCTTCAGAACTCCACAGCAACCCGACGTTCCAAGGAGACAATGATTCCCAAGGAATAGATGCTGAGATCCTTGGGAGCAACCACTCTCGGCCAGAGGACGCACCTTCCTACGCAGAAGGTAGTGTTCCCTCCGAGTCTGAAGAAGATGAGGCAATACCGACATTCCCGGATGACTCTTCACGGCAAGAGTCTGAGGCAAAAAGTGTGACGTCCACTGTCCCATCTGTTTCTTCCCATATAAGAACAACATACATAGCAGGGGACGATCACTAGGGCCCCTACGATTGACAGCGCCTCAAAACCCTCGAGACAATGATGCAGACCATGAGTGCGTCAATGAAGGCCTTGACCCAGACAATGCTGGAGATCAAGGCAAACATAACCTCACAACCAGCAAGGGCCACTGGCCAAGAAAGCCTGGACCCCGGGACAAACAAGGATTCAAATGCAACCGCTCCATCCGCGAGCGACAATTATCCCCTGTACGGATCATCCGCTCCTTCTGCAGTTGATGAAGCTCGGGAAGCAATACAGGAGGTATGAGAACTCCGAGCCCTCCTAGACTCAATGGCAATCGGGATTCACTGTGCGATCTCAGGATTCAACAACCGTATCCCCTTGAGTGGAGAGATGTACCATACCCACCCAAGTACAAACCCTTCAACTTGACTCCATTTGATGGGAAGACATCCTTCCGTCAATTCATGAGTTACTTCGAGACTGCAACGGGGCATCTGCCTCGCAAAGATGCCCTCTTAACTAAGCTCTTTGTTGGGGCATTGTCTGGAATAGCCTTTGATTGGTTCTGCAGCCTCCAGGACAATTGTATCTCATTATTCGATGATCTCAAAGGCCTTTTCCTCGCTCAATTCTATGACGGAGAAAATGACATGACGATATCCTCTTTAATGGACATCACACAAAAGGAGAAAGAGTCTGTACGAGACTACATCGAGCGGTACAGGAAAGCGGCATTAAAGTTATCCCCCGGTAACCATAAGTCCACATTGATGGACACCGGCCGAAGAAATCTCCTGCCCAATGTCAGGCTCTGGATGGGCGACTCTCAGTTTAAAGACTGGACGCCGTTCATCATAAATGTTGTCGTTGCTGAGAAGAAGGTGAAGGACGCCCGTCTCCTGGGATACAGATACCAGTCGCGGATGATAGGAGAAAATTCCCTTACAACGACAACAACAACAGTGGCAATAACGCCCGAAATGGCAAGGGGAAGCAGGCTCTTATTGCCAACATAACCAAGAAGCCAGAGCAAAAGCCTGCAGAGGCTCCAAAATCGTAGAAAACCTATTTCTTCGAAGATGATGAAGTCATGGAAATCTTTTACGTACTGATGAAGAAAAATAAGCTTCGGCTCCCCGATGTTAAGCGTCATGTTGAGGCAGACGAGATGAATGATTCGTAGTACTGCCACTACCATCATTATGTCTACCATGCGACGCGGGATTGCTACACCTTGAAGCGGTACATCCAACGTCTGCTCGACACCAAGGCCCTCACCTTAGATTTTGATGACAAAATAGTTGCCGCTAACATGGTATCCCTCCAGTTAGGTGACTTCCCGGCAACGGAATCTCAGGATGGAGTAATCTTGACCCCCCGGGCATCAATGGAGGTTGTCAATCTTCTGCCGGCTCGTGACCAAATAGCCGGGCTGATACCTCTCACCACGCCGCGTGGGAAGGTCGTGTAGGTTCATCCAGACCTCGCTCCTTGTCACGCCCCAGTCCCAAAATATCGAGGGACTGGATGCGCGGCAATGGCCAGCAGCACGCACTGATGGACAAACCCAATTGAATGGATCCATCGGGGCATACTTAAGCTGTATTTACAACAGTCCGGGTCTACTAATCTATCAAAACTAATCTCATCCACAGAATAATATATCCAATCAACAAAAAGAAATAAACATCAACATCAAATCATATCACAAGTAATGTAATCGGGGAACAACCCGATAATCAAGTCTGATACAATTGTTTTTTAAACAGGAAAGTAAATAATATTACTGACTGAGTAGGGAGGAACATATACTCAGAAAACCTATGGCAATCACCTAATCCTTAGGTCTTGGTTCTGCTCCAGTACCTGCTCCTGAACCTGCTTCTGCACCTGCTAAATCTCATGTCCTGTAAACCTCAGAGTGGATCTCCTCCGCTAAACCTGGGGACATAATCCGGATCTAGGTCCTCAGGGGACATAGCAAGGTACAAGAAAGCACAAGCCAAAATAATGCAGTGGAATAGTAAATGAAATAAGCAGGGTAACTACATAACTATCTATGTGAAAATGCAACTGAGAGCATCACTAGTACTCAGGCTGAGACTGCTACAAGCTCTGTGTCGGGGAGCCAGTAGCAGTAAATAACTAGTAGTGGGCCAAGCTCGGCTTAGAGTCTTGAGCACCACAATAATAGGGGTTTTATATATATATATCAGCCTGTAGCCTGTGTGTCTCTCCTCACCCAATGTAATCACACGTCTCATGTTCATAACGTCTTATGTCCATGTCACGTGAGATCAGAGCTAATGCAACAAGTCATAATCTAAGAATATAATGTCTAAGTCCATCCTGTATCCTACACAGAATTACCTTGAATATCTCAGGAAGATTCTGTCAACATGTATAATGTCAAGTGTCCTGGGTATACGTACTTGATAATGCAAGTACGAGAATACAAAGGGTTTCGGTATCCATTTCTATTTGACTTTACACAACCCGCGTACGGTGTTGGCACCCGACTATAATCGGACGCTAAGTAAGTCACACGGTCCTAGGTCAAGCATGCAAAATATATATATAAGCCAAGGAATATGTAACAAGACTGCAAGTTGGCAAGGTACACTTGCTTGAGTTTCCAGCTCCAATTGTAGCTCTGTTAGTAGCTGAATTTGCAAGCAGTACTCCGGTTGCTGGAACAAATATCACCATCAGATTCAGAAAATATTAATCAGCTAGAAACGCCTGTCCTTGAGTCCAATTTGAAGTCAAGGGCAAAAATGTCATTTTCGGGGCAAGGCGGAGTCCAGATGTGGGCCGCTTTGCACCAAAAACCGGGTCAGGGTCAAAGGTCTCCAAATCAGTCCAACTTAGTGTCAACAGGTCAGGAACGATGATACGAACCCAACGGAACTTCCAGAATTGGATTCCGATAAGCCGTTCTCAAAATCGCCCGTCGGGTGGAGCTTGTGGGGCCCACGACACGCGATTTTGTCAACGTTCTCAGAATCGAACCAAACTTGGCTCATAGAACCAGCGTATTTCTACGAGTCCGATGGCGCAAGTTTTGTCTCGATCCGACGTGTGTACACTAAGTTACAGCGAGAATCAGAATGGTCGGATACGGGGCGGTGTCCGCAGATACGCACTGATTTCGGTATGCACGCACATCCGAATCAGCTTCTGCGAAGTCCTGCACATCCGTATCAACGACGCACACGTATCCGTGAAGACCGCACGCGACCAAGTCGTCCCGTTTGGCGGGGCATACTCGATTCCGGGGTAAAACAGGGCTTAGTTTTCCTGTTTTTGGATCGCGATGTGCGATCACCACAGGACGCGATGCCCCGAGCGGTTTGCACGGGCACCGAGGGGGTCATGCAGGCTACGCGATGCAACTGACGGAATTGAAATCGGGGCAGCGAGGAGAGAGATATGAGTACCTGAACTGGGTTCCAGGAAACCGAATTCTTCGTGTCCTCGTGTCTCGAGTTGTGTCCTGTGTCCAACTGACAATGTGCCCGACACTCACAGAAACTAGGGTTAGGGTTTGGGCGGCCAGACTTCGCCGGAGGGCCGCTGACGGAGGCGGCTGTGCTCGGGGACGGCCGGCTGCGCTGCGAGGGGGCAGCGGCGCAAAGTTCAGGCTGAGCAGCCGGAGGCAGCGGCGCACCGGAGCGGGCGGAGGTCGTCGGCTAGCTGCGGCTGCTGAGGGGGAAAAAGAGGAAGGAGAAGGAGAGTGAGGCCGGGGCTGCTGGGGACGACGCCGGAGCTGGAGCCGGAGGTGGCCGGGGAGAGTAGGAGCTGGGCGAAGGGAGAACTCTGCGGGGTGGCGCTCAGGCGGAGCGGCTGGGCTCGCTGGCAAAGCGCTCGGGGCTGGGATGATGGTCGGTCGGCTCTGCGGCGAGGTCCGATCGAGGGAGGAGGAGGTGGAGAAGGCCAGGGGAAGGTCGGAGGGAGGTGGCCGGCGAGGAGAGAGTGGCCGGAGACGACGTCGGAGCTAGGGCAGGGGCGGAGGACGGGTGGAGAACAGGGAATTTATAGGAGAGAAGGAGGAGAAGGAACGGTCGTCCGGTGAGGGGGAGCCGGAGTGGAGGGGTCGCGGCCGTTCAGGAAGTCGGATCGGCGCTGGGAGGCTAGGCGGCAGCGGTTGGCCGGCCGGAGGGGAGAAGAGGAGTCGGGGACCGGCCGTTTGGGGGAGATGGGTTTAACGGGTCGGGTTCGCAACGGGTCGGGTCGGGTTGTCTATTGGACCTGGATCCGACCCGTTAAGGCGGTTTGGGTTGGGTTTACTGTGGGTTTGGTTCAGTTTATTTTAAAATAAACCCGGTTTAATTAGGGTTTAAATTGGTTTATTATTTTAATTAGTTTTTAGGGCTTTAAAAATACTTCCGGGGTCCAATAAATTCCCGAAAAATTACCCTATGTCTAGTTTTTCATTTTACACCATAAAATATTATTTTTATAATATTTAAATATTATTTAACCTCAATTAAAAATCATTTATTTATTAAAACACCTTAGTTTAATTAGAGAAATTTTTTCAGAAAATACAGAAAATTGAGAAAAATTCCAAATTAAAAATCCTTGAAAATCAGGGGGTTTACAATCTACCCCCCTTAAGAGGATTGCGTCCTCGCAATCAAAGAATAACCGGTCAACAGAAATGACACGGTTACAAAATATTTTTCGAAGCACATTACTGTCAAGAATTATGTTTCAGGAGAATCAAAAGATGAGGTTTAAAACACATAGGAAATAAAAACATCATTTTCCTAAAAATAGAAATTATAAAATTTCCCAGTTAAAGGAAATCTAGAAATTACAGTTTTAGAAAACCAGTTTTATCTTTTGAAAAACTTATCAGGTTATCATTTATAAACATTCTACATTTATTGGCAAGCTCAGAATAAATTACTAGGTTAACACTAGGTTATCCTTTATAAAACATATTAGATTAACACTCTAGGTTATTTAGCAAGTTCAAAATTACTAGGTTATCTATTATTAGCAATTTAAAATTATCAGGTCAAGTCTAGGGTTACGAACCAGCAGGCACGAACTAAAGCAAATCTAGAAGCAGGAAACTATAAAAACTTACTCGTAATAGCTATTCCATGAATCTGCACATCCTCCAAATTCATCACTGGAGCTTGTCCGCGTCCTCGCAGATAATTCCTCGGCTGCTGTTGGGCTTGCTGGAAGAGTGCTGCTTGTGGTGCCAAGGGTGGCCTCGGCTGATTTTCTCCTGGGGCATGTGGTAGAACTCCTTCAGCTTCCGTTTGCAGTATTTCTAATGCTGGAGAGGCTGGCCTCGGTGCTGGTAGTGCTTGTCTGTTTATCATCAGTTCTCTCTTTCGATACTGAGGACAATCTTTGGCTAAGTGTTGGTTGGCCCCGCAAATCAAGCATAATCCCAATTTACGTCTACACTCGTTCTCAATGTGGCCTCTCTTGCGACAGTTTTGACAAATAGGCAGTACTTGCGGAGATGCTTTTGGAGATTGGTGCATGTGTGACTTCTTTGTAATTTCTTCCAGTGGTGCTCCGGCTGGTGCTGTTGAGGCTGGTTGTTGAATCACCACTGCTTTCTCTCGACGTTCAGGGCAATCCCTTACCGAATGCTTTTTGGATCCGCAAGCTAAACATCGTCCCAGTCTGCGTCGGCATTCTTTAGCGAGATGGCCTACCTTGCCACAATAGTGACAAGTAGGGAGGACTAGTACAAGTGGTGGATTCAGCTGTGTTCGTTTTGCAACTCTTTCATGTTGTGCTTGCTCTGGTGCTGTTGCATATGGCCGCTTCTGGCTGAACTCGATCCTTGTGTTGTTCTCCATGAGTCGTGTTGCAGCAAGAACGTTCACGTCTAAGGTAGGTGCATTTGAACTGATCAATCTCCGTAACTCCGAGCTAAATCTGTCGATGAACTTCTCCACTTGGTTTTGCTGATCTTCTTGTTGAACCTTCTGATAGGATTGCATCATCGCATAGAACATTCGAAACAGTTGTTGTTCGTCTATAGCCTGCCCTTGTGGAACGGTAGGCATCGGAGGAGCAAGCTGCGTTGATGGTGGAACGTCATCTTCCGGAATTCTCGAGGCATTTTGTCTGGCTGGACTGAGTTGTTGTGATGTTTGACCTTCATCCACTAGTATCACCTCATCTTCGTGGTTAATCACAACATCTTGTGGTGCTGCTAGATGAGTCTCGTCGCCGGCTTGTGGATCCATAATTCTGCAACCAAAATAAACTATAAGAAGCACACTAGAATCAAGGCAGGATGCAAGTCAAGAATTTTATTTGAATCCGATACAGATATCAAGAACGTTTCAAGCTAGTGGATGAGATCCTAAAAACTTATTCTATCATTATTGCAGGCCTGTTCGGTCCATAAGTTGAAACCGAACATTTTCACGTCCCAGTCCCAAAATATCGAGGGACTGGATGCGCGGCAATGGCCAGCAGCACGCACCGATGGACAAACCCAATTGAATGGATCCATCGGGGCATACTTAAGTTGTATTTACAACAGTCCGGGTCTACTAATCTATCAAAACTAATCTCATCCACAGAATAATATATCCAATCAACAAAAGAAAATAAACATCAACATCAAATCATATCACAAGTAATGTAATCGGGGAACAACCCGATAATCAAGTCTGATATAATTATTTTTTAAACAGGAAAGTAAATAACATTACTGACTGAGTAGGGAGGAACATATACTCAGAAAACCTATGGCAATCACCTAATCCTCAGGTCTTGGTTCTGCTCCAGTACTTGCTCCTGAACCTGCTTCTGCACCTGCTAAATCCCTGTCCTGTAAACCTCAGAGTGGATCTCCTCCGCTAAACCTGGGGACATAATCCGGATCCAGGTCCTCAGGGGACATAGCAAGGTACAAGAAAGCACAAGCCAAAATAATGCAGTAGAATAGTAAATGAAATAAGCAGGGTAACTACATAACCATCTATGTGAAAATGCAACTGAGAGCATCACTAGTACTCAGGCTGAGACTGCTACAAGCTCTGTGTCTGGGAGCCAGTAGCAGTAAATAACTAGTAGTGGGCCAAGCTCGGCTTAGAGTCTTGAGCACCGCAATAAAAGGGGTTATATATATATATATATATATATATATATATATATATATATATATATATATCAGCCTGTAGCCTGTGTGTCTCTCCCCACCCAATATAATCACACGTCTCATGTTCATAACGTCTTATGTCCATGTCACGTGAGATCAGAGCTAATGCAACAAGTCATAATCTAAGAATATAATGTCTAAGTTCATCCTGTATCCTACACAGAATCACCTTGAATATCTCAGAAAGATTCTGTCAACATGTATAGTGTCAAGTGTCCTGGGTATACGTACTTGATAATGCAAGTACGAGAATACAAAGGGTTTCGGTATCCATTTCTATTTGACTTTACACAACCCGCGTACGGTGTTGGCACCCGACTATAATTGGACGCTAAGTAAGTCACACGGTCCTAGGTCAAGCATGCAAAATATATATATAAGCCAAGAAATATGTAACAAGACTGAAAGTTGGCAAGGTACACTTGCCTGAGTTTCCAGCTCCAATTGTAGCTCTCTCAGTAGCAGAATTTGCAAGCAGTACTCCGGTTGCTGGAACAAATATCACCATCAGATTCAAAAAATGTTAATCAGCTAGAAATGCCTGTCCTTGAGTCCAATTTGGAGTCAAGGGCAAAAACGTTATTTTCGGGGCAAGGCGGGGTCCAGATGTGGGCCGCTTTGCACCAAAAACCGGGTCAGGGTCAAAGGTCTCCAAATCAGTCTAACTTAGTGTCAACAGGTCAGGAACGATGATACGAACCCAACGGAACTTCCAGAATTGGATTCCGATGAGCCGTTCACAAAATCGCCCGTCGGGTAGAGCTTGTGGGGCCCACGACACGCGATTTTGTCAACGTTCTCAGAATCGAACCAAACTTGGCTCATAGGACCAGCGTATTGCTACGAGTCCGATGGCGCAAGTTTCGTCTCGATCCGACATGTGTACACTAAGTTACAGCGAGAATCAGAATGGTAGGATACGGGGCGGTGTCCGCGGATACGCACTGATTTCGGTATGCACGCACATCCGAATCAGCTTCTGCAAAGTCCCGCACGTCCGTATCAACGACGCGCACGTATCCGTGAAGACCGCACGCGACCAAGTCATCCCGTTTGGCGGGGCATACTCGATTCCGGGGTGAAACAGGGCTTAGTTTTCCTGTTTTTGGATCGCGATGTGCGATCACCACAGGACGCGATGCCCCGAGCGGTTTGCACGGACACCGAGGGGGTCATGCAGGCTACGCGATGCAACTGACGGAATTGAAATCGGGACAGCGAGGAGAGAGATATGAGTACCTGAACTGGGTTCCAAGAAACCGAATTCTTCGTGTCCTCGTGTCTCGAGTTGTGTCCTGTGTCCAACTGACACTGTGCCCGACACTCACAGAAACTAGGGTTAGGGTTTGGGCGGCCAGACTTCGCCGGAGGGCCGCTGACGGAGGCGGCTGTGCTCGGGGACGGCCGGCTGCGCTGCGAGGGGGCGGCGGGGCAGAGTTCAGGCTGAGCAGCCGGAGGCGGCGGCGCACCGGAGCGGGCGGAGGTCGTCGGCTAGCTGCGGTTGCTGAGGGGGAAAAAGAGGAAGGAGAAGGAGAGTGAGGCCGGGGCTGCTGGGGACTACGCCGGAGCTGGAGCCGGAGGTGGCCGGGGAGAGTAGGAGCTGGGCGGAGGGAGAACTCTGCGGGGTGGCGCTCAGGCGGAGCGGCTGGGCTCGGTGGCAAAGCGCTCGGGGCTGGGATGATGGTCGGTCGGCTCTGCGGCGAGGTCCGATCGAGGGAGGAGGAGGTGGAGAAGGCCAGGGGAAGGTCGGAGGGAGGTGGCCGGCGATGAGAGAGTGGCCGGAGACGACGTCGGAGCTAGGGCAGGGGCGGAGGACGGGCGGAGAACAGGGAATTTATAGGAGAGAAGGAGGAGAAGGAACGGTCGTCCGGTGAGGGGGAGCCGGAGTGGAGGGGTCGCGGCCGTTCAGGAAGTCGGATCGGCGCTGGGAGGCCAGGCGGCAGCGGTTGGCCGGCCGGAGGGGAGAAGAGGAGTCGGGGACCGGCCGTTTGGGGGAGATGGGTTTAACGGGTCGGGTTCGCAACGGGTCGGGTCGAGTTGTCTATTGGACCTGGATCCGACCCGTTAAGGCGGTTTGGGTTGGGTTTACTGTGGGTTTGGTTCGGTTTATTTTAAAATAAACCCGGTTTAATTAGGGTTTAAATTGGTTTATTATTTTAATTAGTTTTTAGGGCTTTAAAAATACTTCCGGGGTCCAATAAATTCCCGGAAAATTATCCTATGTCTAGTTTTTTATTTTACACCATAAAATATTATTTTTATAATATTTAAATATTATTTAACCTTAATTAAAAATCATTTATTTATTAAAACACCTTTGTTTAATTAGAGAAAATTTTTCAGAAAATACAGAAAATTGAGAAAAATTCCAAATTAAAAATCCTTGAAAATCAGGGGGTTTACACTCCTGACTTGATGTAGCAAGGGACACCCTCCGCTACCAAGTCCAAGGGCAAGAAGTCTGAATCCGGCTACACAGTTTCTATTCCTTTCGAAGAATCTATAGCAGGAACAATAAGGTCAGGCCTAGCGTACCAACGAGAGTATGACATCCCTGACAATGGTGCACTCCCAATTATCGCACCTGCAACATCTGATCCGGGTCTATCACAACCTCCAACAGCGGACAAGTCCAAACAGAAAGAAACTCGGTTCGACAAACCGTTGTGCAAAGATTCAGCTCAAGGGCTAGAGAAGCCCTACAACTTCGACATCTTGGCCCATCTTGCCAACACTTCTGCGAAGTTGTCTCTATTCGAGCTTCTCCGAGTCTCCAAAGACACTCGGGTTTCTCTGAGTGAGGCATTACAGAATGCCAACATCTACCTTGCGTAGGTCAAGCCGCCGGCTGAGGATCCTGCTTTATGCCCCCACTGCAATAATGTGATGGAGGCGATACCCAACATCACGTTCTCGCAACAAGACATATTGCTGATGAACAATCGGCACGATCGTCCTCTGTATTACACATGGTATATTGGTGCCATCAAAGTGGACCGGATGCACATCGACCCCGGTTCGTCTATCAGCATCATACCGCAGAGTATGCTCTAGACCTTGGGCATCCCGATGCATCGCTTGGAAGCAACCAATACTTCCATCAGTGGCTTCAACGGAGGAAGCAGCTACCCTCTGGACAAGATTTGCCTGAAGTGTCAGATCGACGATCTGAAAATAGAGGTCACCTGCTACGTCATAGACATAGATGTATCCTACAACGTTCTATTGGGACTTCTATGGGTACATCAATACATGATCGTACCATCAACCTTGCTCCAGTGCTTGAAGTACGTGGACGATCACGGAGTCGTCAAGACTGAATTTGCCAAAGTTGATCCATTCAAGGGGGTCGAGGCCTATTACTCTAACTCAATCCTCTACAAGCAAGTCTCCCAAGATGAAGGTGGCAATGATGCCGACGATGAGGCAGATACTGGGACAACATTGAACGAGCCCTTGAGAGTCCATCTTAAAGCACGCGCTCCCGACACAGCTCCTTCCCTCAGGGTAAAACTGTCCAGAAATCACCTGAGCCTTTGGTCGTTCACCTTCGTAGACTGAGTTGATCACTGAAGGAAGGTCTGGAACCTACTACGACTTCCGAATCTCTTATGGTAAAGCTGCACAGGAAACCTCCGAAGCCATCACTCGTACTGGGGGAAGAGCTCGGGAAAGACGAACTAGAGGAGTACGTATCCGCTCATGCTAACATCCCTTCTCTCGATGATGTAATTTTGGATGACGAGATACCTTATTTTATCAATAAAGGGCTATCTTTGAATTACTCGGATATTGCACATCTCAACGCGCTATATTCACTTAAGCAAGGTCTGGGCCTACACCTGTATACACAAGTGACTACCACCTATGCAGTCAACTAAATTCTCGTCAATCAGAACTCCTACTTCACAGTTCCAGCAAGGAAGAGGGAAGAAAAACTCATTATCTTCGGCAGAGTAGAAAGTCCCCAATCCTTCATCTAAGAGGAATTGGAGCCAGAGCTCGATACAGGAAAGATACCATTTCACCGGTACAGTTCTCGAACTAAGCACCTCATCCAGAAGATGTGGTACGATCTGAAAGCCGCTAGGGGCTTAAACTACGCCAAAGGACGAAGGCTGCCTCTGCGTCTGCAGGCTCCTGCAGGCAAGTCCGAGGATTACTAACATAAGACCAAGCATGGCTTAGGATACATCAAGCCTTCCACAACCCCCGAAGGCTCGGATGAAGAAGATGATTTGCACTCTCACTCTTCATAATCTTTCTCCTGGAACTCCGACATCAGTATTGAGAAGATGCTCAAACAAATATTGTCTACCAACATGGTATCTGCTGACCCTGAGGAAGACGATGAGGATCCATCTAAACTCTTTAAAGTAGAACTGTGGGCCCAACACCTAGACTCACAATGGGAGATGTTGTTCAAACAACAATAATCTCCTACTGAGTACGAAGACGTACATGTCAATCTGGACGACGAATCCTCCCCTAAACCTATCTTCATCTGCAATAGTCTATCGAATGAGGATCGAGAATCCCTGCTACAGCTTGTCAGGGAATACATCGATGTATTTTCTTGGAGTTACGAAGACATGCCAGGATTGGACCCCCACATTGCAGTCCACAAACTCAACATCTTGCCGAACGCTAAGCCAGTCAAGCAACAACAACGGTGGTTCCGGCCAGACATCATGAATGCCATTGAAGCTGAAGTCAACAAACTGATAGCTAGTGACTTCATCCGCAAGGAAAAAATATCCGGATTAGGTGGCCAACATCGTACCCGTCATAAAAAAGAACGGGAATATCCGAATATGCATTGACTTTCGTGATCTAAATGCGATATGCCTTAAGGAAGAGTTTCTCTTTTCGATCATAGATATAATGATCGACAACACTGGTGGCTTCGAGCATATGTCCTTTATGGACGAATTCTCAGGTTACAATCAAATTAAGATATTTTTTGACGAAGAAAAGCATACATCGTTCCGAACGCCGATAGGAGTATACTATTACACAGTCATGCCCTTCGATCTGAAGAACACATGTGCTACATACTAGCAAGCTATGAGAAACATCTTCTGTGAACATCTACGCAAGACAGTAGAGTGTTACATTGATGATATCGCTGTCAAGAGTCGCTTTAAAGATGGTTACCTCGGAGACTTTAAGACTGTGTTCGACCTGATGCGTGCACACCAGCTCAAGATAAATCCGACCAAATCCTTCCTAGGAGTCTCCAGCAGTATGTTCCTGGATTTTGTCATAACTTCGAAGTGTATCCACGTGGAACCCGACAAGACTAAAGAAATCCTTGAAATGCGCCCACCGAAGAACCTTAGAGAACTTTGTGGCCTTCAAGGAAGGCTGGCATACATCGAGTGGTTAGTATCAAACCTCTCTTGACGTTGTCGGCGGTTTACCCACCTCATAAAAAAAGGGGGTCTCCTTTGTCTGGAACGAAGAATGCCAACACGCCTTCGACGACATTAAGGAGTATCTCATGAACTGCCCAGTATTGGTAGCCCTCATAGTGGGAAGACCCTTCTTGCTATATGTGCGGGCAATGGATGTAAACCCCCTCGATTAATTCTATAGATAGCCAGGTATGTATTGGGAAAATTTTGGATTTTTCTGTAGATGTTGAGGATTAGGGTAGAGTTGTCTGTTATTTTATTTAATTAAACCCTTGGCGCGTCCTACCGTTGCTATTTTATTCGGAGCCCAATATCAGCCCATAAATTCCATCGGACTATTGTACTTCTGACTTGACACGCCAATTTAGGCACTGGACTTTTCTGTCACACAAAAATCAAATCTGTTGTGCTCTAAATTAATTGCACAATTTTTCGTATCCTAAAATTCATATTTAGTTCTATGTCGGACACCTGTGTCGTTACCCTCAATTTTGAGATACCAACTTAACCCGTTGAGCCGGACCAACTAAAGGGTCCAAGACTGACTCCAAGCCCCCACCATTTTTGACCTTTGTGTCATTTCCAAATTTTGACCCCAAGTGCCCCCATTTAATTTAAAAGCGCGAGACACTTTAATTCTATTTAAATCGGGGATACCAATTTTGTCTAATCCTATTTTTAATCCCCAAATTAATCTCAATGCCCATTTAATTAAACCCATGCCAAACACCCAACACCCCCTCACCATGCAAATCACCAAACTCCTTTTTCCCTACAATTTTTGCATTATTTTATGTGTTCGTGCAATTTCCCGAATTTAAGGGGCTAGTTGCAATTTATTAATTTAGGTGTCCTCACCCTATTGGCCATGACCAAATGGAGAGCCTACCATTCTTTGACCTAGTCAACATTTTTCCCCCTTCCTTTGCATGGAGAAACCCACTCCTCCATGTGAAATCCTAGCCCTCCAATTTAAATGAGAGCATCCCCACCACACATCACTCACACACCTCCCTATAAAACATCACCATAACCCTCACAACTCCCAAGCTGGCCCTAATCCCTAGACATTGGGAACCACACTCCCTCTCTCTCTCTCTCTCCTCCCTCCTCCATATTATTTTCCATATAAAATTTCTTCTTCTTCCTTTATTCTTCTTCTTCCTTCTTCTCCGTGAAGGAACAACTCAGTCCGGCAACTGACTTCCCTCCGGTCCAACGGCTCCGTCCTGTGCACAGCCACTCCGGCTCAGACTCCCCCGCCTACTGCTACCCTCGACCCCTGGCGGCTCTGGCCCACTTCCAACGCCACAGCAGCTCCACTGTCCAGCGTTCCCCCCGACTCCACGGTGCAGCCATCCCCCCGCTCCGGCCAGTTTGAGCACCCCACTCCGGTCTGCAGCACCCCTGCAGCGATTGTGTAGCTCCCCGTCCGCCCATCCGACCTCCGACGACTTCGGAGCTCCCCGTTCGCCCATCCTACTCCACCCTGTCCAGCCATCATCACTATCTCCACCACAGGCTTCACCATCACCACCACAAGCTGTGCACCTCCTCCCTCCGGCAGCCATTGCTCCGGCCTGCCCCGACTCTACTGTCCAACTTCCAATACCACCACCCTGCTGACCATCACCCCCTCCGGCCAGCAAGCCACGTCGAGGTCGACTCCCTCCCCCTCTCTTTGTTGATATATATGTTTACTGTAGTGTATTACTTGAACCTTGTGTTTAAGGATGTGAGTTAGGTTAATGTTGATTAAGGGTAATATTGATTATAATGACTTGAGAATAGGGTTGAATGTGTTGATTAGGATTTATATTGGTATAAGTGTGATGTAGTTTGATGAGCATGGGATATCGAAATGAGATTAGGATTTATGATGTTTTTAGGGTTTATGAAGGTATAGTGTAGATTTTTGATCTTGTGTTAATTATGGAGGATTATGTGTTATGTAGGTTAGGGTTGTTATTTACATAAATAAAATGAAATTAAATGTTTCGCATGGGAGTTTAGTACTTTGTTTATAACTAAATGTCCTGGATATATTACATGGTGGTAAAATGCTAAATAAATTATGGAGGTGAGTTTAGGGATCGTCCTTCATAAGTTTATAAAATGGATTTAAATAATAGGCATTAAGATTCAGGGTTTATCATATTAATTTATGTGCATTGATGAACAGTGATTTTGGGTGAAATGATAATGATGGTTGTATAAAGGAAGACCAAATATTTAATAAGAAATTATTGTCGAGGAATGAGCATACCTGAACTACTGAACCACGTGATGAATATGGTAAGAATGAGGATTGGTCGATGATAGTGTACTGATGACTAGATGTTTTGACGTATCGTACCGATAGTCAACTGTGGTCAACCCCCCTAGTGTCTTGTCCCTATGAGTCGTAGCTGAGACTGGGTTTAGGTGTAGGTGTGTGTAGCATCCCTGTCCATCGTGGAATAGATTATTGATTATTGGTTTGTATCTCATCTCTAGGTACTACGGGACCTGAGGGCTTGGATGCGGTACCGGGACCCTGTCATCAGCAGCCGCACGCAGGCAATTGTACCTTGTCACTCTGTATTATAGATTACAGATATTTGTTGTTCTTTATGTACATTGTGTACGTATTTATGTTGACGTTCGATACTTCGCGTCCGGATCACAACCGGGTGTTGACATTCGTCATAACATCTTAGAATAATTGATAGATGCTTCGTAGCACCTCGATGTATGTACCTGAGTATATCGACACCCCAGGACACACTCATACACTATGTTCATGCCAGCTTCCTGCATCCTGATACTGACATCACGACCAGAGACTGGGACGACCTTAGGGTCGCGTCTGTTGAGTTATTTCTGTGTATCGAGACTTTAGATAGAGGTTCAGGTTCAGCGCACAATCGTTGACCGCTTGGGAAGGGAAAGACAATTACTAGACATTTGGGCTCCTCTGCACGCGCTTATATATGTATGTAGTATCTATGTAGTGATCCTGTATCTAGTGTAGTGGTATCACCCGTGTGACTCTTTGCCCGGAGCTGCGGTACGTCCCGTGTGTTTCCGTGTCCGGAGCTACGATTTTATTTTGGACAGCCCACGCGTCGAACATTGTCTTTAAACTGTGTCACACTTGTTTGGTTATGATAGAGTACCCTGTTGTTGCACTTGTACTTTTCTGTTTCCTTGGCATGTTATATTTTTGTACCTTGTTACGTCCCTCTGAGGACCTGGTTTCCTGCCAGTTTTGCAGCATAGACGATTGCAGAGCATTTGGAGTTGCTGATGGAGTTGCATGTCTTGCGGGCATTGTACCAGGTACTCATATCATTTCTACCGGCATTATGGTTATTTTATATTGATTATTCATCTGCTGTTGTAGCCTAGTTTTTGTAGACTCATCTCTTCTCGAGTCTATTCGAGTTTGTGTGTTATTGGGCGGCCGACTCTAGCACATATAGCTCTTTCTTGTATACTGCTGTACATTGAGGATTGAGACATAGAGGTTTACATTTATGGGATATCTAGTTAGTGCCCTTTATATTTTACAGCTTATACGTATTCGAGTCAGACCAGAGTCTGGTCGAATGCGTAGCTGGCATGTCACGTATTCTTGGTCCTACGTATTTTGGGACTGGGGTGTGACATATTTTTGTGGTGGCCCATGCAGGTCCGTTTTAAATTGTCTTGGTCACCTGACTGTGCCAAGCAAGCCTGCAAATTAGGAATAGATACTATGATTATTGAATAAGATCTCAATCCATAATCGATTTTAAAAAACTCTTTATATGTGATTATCGTCCTTGGACTTCCAATTTGCATTCTTTCAATTTTCGTCAATATCGCTATCCTTGTTTCTCGTCCCCTATTGTTCGGAAAGACGAATGCTTGTGAATGATGATTTCCCTCTAGAAGAAGATCGAAGACCAGACGACAGAAGACATAATTCGTGTAATATTCCCTGAGAAGATTGTTACCCTATTAGGATAGATTGATAGGTTCTTTTTGGATTCTAGAACTAGCATGGAAGGTTAGCAAGAGAATTGGACCCAGTAGTACCCTACCCGTACTTGAGATAGCAGTGATCTTGGGAGTACTGGGAGCTGGAAAGATTGTTGATCATGACCTAGAATAATTCATGGAAATGCATAGCCTGATGATGGAAACTAGTGGTTGTATGTGATAGCAATACTAGGAACGATGATTATGAGCTAGAGGAGATGATTTTAGGACCTCACTTGGAAGATGATGATCTAATACCAGAAATTTTTATATGTGCTTGGGTGACGTCATATTTATAATCGCACTGTGACCCGGAACAATAAATAACGGGAAGAAGAACTTTGAGGAATAAAATTTTTAGGAAAATTTGAGGAAGAGGGAAATTATACTTTAGACAGGGAAGAACTTTTCTTTTAGAGGATTAGTGTGGTAAACAGAACATGAGAACTTATTTTGAGGTTAAGTCTGGACGATGACACCGTCCTAGCATGAGTTGATTGAGCCAATACCACGCGACACTAGATTGTCGACGTAGTTGCATTATAATTTTGGCCACCAGGTTACCCTGAGTTGAGTTTCTTCAGGGAGCCCAGGAGTATGGTGCCCATCTGTCTTAGGGGTATACAATGTAGGAGGTAAACCAGTGTACCACCGTATTATATCAGAGTTTGAGGATGTGTTTCTAGAGAATCTTCCAGGCCTGCCACCTGACAGAGAGATTGAGTTCACTATAGAGTTGACTCCAGGAGCCGAGCCAGTTACTTCCCCCGTTTACAGACTAGCACCGAAGGAGTTGGTTGAGCTGAAAGTCCAAGTAGATGATCTCTTAGATAAGGGTTTCATACGGGCTAGTGTATCTCCATGGGGAGCACCCATTCTGTTTGTACCGAAGAAGGACGGGACGGTACGCTTGTGTATCGATTACAGGACGCTAAATGCTGTAACGATAAAGAACAAATATCTACTGCCGTGCATCGATGATTTGTTTGATCAGCTTAGCGGTGCATGTGTATTCTCGAAGATCGATCTCAGATCCGGTTATCATCAGATCAAGGTACGGAGAGAGGACATCCAGAAGACGGCCTTTCGGATGAAGTATGGCCACTATGAGTTTTTAGTCATGCCGTTTGGTTTAACCAACGCGCCAGCTGTATTTATGTGTTTGATGAACAACGTCTTCCACCGGTACTTAGACAAGTTCGTGGTGGTATTTATCGACGACATCTTGGTATATTCCAAGAACCAGAAGGAGCATGAGAGGCATAACAGGATCATGTTGGATACGCTGAGACATGAGAGACTGTACGCCAATCTTAGCAAATGTGAGTTTTGCCTGGATAGAGTACCATTTCTGGGGCACATAATCACCGGAGATGGACTATCAGTTGACCCGGAGAAGATAGCTGCAGTTAAGACATGGCCTACCCCTATATCAGTTACAGAGGTTAGGAGTTTCCTCGGACTTGCCGGATATTATTGGAGGTTCATGGAAAACTTCTCGAGGATAGTTGCGCCTATGACGCGACTGACGCGTAAAGGCGAGGAGTTTATCTGGACCGACGAGTGTCAGGCGGCTATCGATGAGATGAAGAAGCATTTGACATCAGCACCGATTTTGACACTACCTTCAGGATCAGGAGGATTTGTAGTGTACAGTGATGCATTTGGGAGCGGATTAGGATGTGTACTGATGCAACACGGCAAGGTGATAGCCTACGCATCGAGACAGCTGAGAGTTCATGAGAAGAACTATCCGACGCACGATTTGGAGCTAGCTGTAGTAATATTTGCACTAAAGCTATAGAGACATTACCTTTATGGTGAGCGTGTTGAGATTTACACAGATCATAAAAGCCTGAAGTACGTCTACACGCAGAAGGAGCTCAACATGAGGCAGAGACGCTGGCTAGAGTTGATGACAGATTATGACATTGGGTTGTAGTACCACCCAGGCAAGGCGAATGTCGTAGCAGATGCCTTAAGCAGGAAGCCCATGGCATACTTTTTGACGACTCAGCGGCAATTGTTAGAGGATCTTCAGAAGCTTGGGATTGAGATTGTATTGCCAGGCATGGATGGACAGATGGCTAGTCTCGAGGTTTAGTCTATATTGATTGAGAGGATCAGGGCAGCCCTGCCTACAGATACGAGATTTCGACGTCTACGAGAGAGGACAGAGGCCGGCATGCAGACGAGACTCAGGATTCATGAAGACGGAACGTTGAGGTATGGAGATCGCCTATATGTTCCGAGTGGCGAGCTACGCCATGAGTTGATGACCGAGGCACATAGCTCAATTTATTCCATTCATCCCAGGGGTACGAAGATGTACCGCGACTTGAGGCAGCATTTCTGGTGGCATGGGATGAAGAGAGAAATTGTAAGATTCGTGGCAAAATATTTAGTTTGTCAGCAAGTCAAGGCTAAACATCAGAGGACTGCAGGATTATTGCAGCCGCTTCCCATTCCAGAATGGAAGTGGGAACACATTACCATGGACTTTGTCACAGGATTCCTACGAAGCCCTAGCGGGAAGGATGCAGTTTGGTTTATCGTAGACAGACTCACCAAGTCTGCACATTTTTTGCCCTTCAGAGTTGGGCAGTCCACAGAGATATTAGCTGATATGTATATGAGACAGATAGTATGACTACATGGAGTGCTTGTCAGCATCGTATCGAATCGTGATTCCAGATTCACGTCATATTTTGGAGGAGTATGCAGGAGAGCCTAGGAACTCATCTCAAGTTCAGCACTGCATATCTTCCACAGACTGATGGTCAGTCAGAACGCACGATACAGATATTAGAGGATATGTTGAGAGCGTGCATGATTGATTTTGGAGGATCTTGGGAGGACAACCTACACTTGGTGGAATTCTCCTACAATAACAGTTATCAGGCTAGCATACAGATGGCACCTTATGAGGCACTGTACGGCAGAAAATGCAGGTCGCCAGTTTGCTGGAGTGACGTGGGAGAGCGTCAGATACTTGGTCCAGAGTTGGTGACACAGACAGTGGAGAAGGTCAAGCAGATTCAGAGCTACCTGCGTACAGCACAGGACAAACAGAAATATTGGGCGGATGCACACCGCAGACCATTAGAGTTCAAGGAGGGTGACCATGTATTTTTGAGGATATCACCTACTCGAGGTACCATCAGATTCGGAGGCAGAGGCAAGCTGAGTCCGAGGTACATCGGGCCTTTTGACCTCTTGGAACGAGTTGGCGAAGTGGCTTACCGTCTTGCATTGCCTCCATCATTAGAGGGAGTGCATGACGTATTTCACGTATCGCAACTGAGGAGATATGTCGCAGACCCTAGCCACGTGCTTGATCATTCGGAGATTACAGTCGGGCCTAGTCTATCTTACGTAGAGCAGCCAGTTGAGATCCTCGATCACAGCGAGAAGACTTTGAGGGGGCAGACTATTCGACTGGTCAGAGTTGCATGGAAGCACCATTCGCCAGACGAGTCTACTTGGAAGCACGAGGATTCTATTCGGCAGCGGTTCCCGTACTTATTTGAGGAGCAAGGTTCGAATTTACGTACGGCATTTGATTACTAGTTGTTTTTAAATTCTCTTAGCTATTATCGTGCTTTACTTTTAATTTCGGGGACGAAATTTTTCTAAGTTGGAAAGAATGTAAACCCCCTCTATTAATTCTATAGATAGCCAGGTATGGATTGGGAAAATTTTGGATTTTTTCAGCAGATGTTGAGGTTTAGGGTAGAGTTGTCTGTTATTTTATTTAATTAAACCCTTGGCGTGCCCTACCGTTGCTATTTTATTCGGAGCCCAATATCATCCCATAAATTCCATCGGACTATTATACTTCTGACTTGACTCGCCAATTTAGGCACTGGACTTTTCTGTCACACAAAAATCAAATCCGTTGTGCTCTAAATTAATTGCACAATTTCTCGTATCCTAAAATCCATATTTAATTTCGTGTCTGACACCTGTGTCGTTACCCTCAATTTTGAGATACCAACTTAACCCGTTGAGCCGGACCAACTAAAGGGTCCAAGACTGACTCCAAGCCCCCACCATTTTTGACCTTTGTGTCATTTCCAAATTTTGACCCCAAGTGCCCCCATTTAATTTAAAAGCTTGGGACACTTTAATTCTATTTAAATTGGGGATACCAATTTTGTCTAATCCTATTTTTAATCCCCAAATTAATCCCAATGCCCATTTAATTAAACCCATGCCAAACACCTAACACCCCCTCACCATGCAAATCACCAAACTCCTTTTTCCCCATAATTTTTGTATCATTTCATGTGTTCGTGCAATTTCCCGAATTTAAGGGGCTTAGTTGTAATTTATTAATTTAGGTGTCCTCACTCTATTGGCCATGACCAAATGGAGAGCTTACCATTCTTTGACCTAGTCAACATTTCCCCCCCTTCCTTTGCATGGAGAAACCCACTCCTCCATGTGAAATCCTAGCCCTCCAATTTAAATGAGAGCATCCCCACCACACATCACTCACACACCTCCCTATAAAACATCACCATCACCCTCACAACTCCCAAGCCGGCCCTAATCCCTAGATATTGGGAACCACACTCCCTCTCTCTCTCTCCTCCCTCCTCCATATTATTTTTTATACAAAATTTCTTCTTCTTCCTTTATTCTTCTTTTTCCTTCTTCTCCCTGAAGGAACAACTCAGTCCGGCGGCTGACTTTCCTCCGGCACGGTGGCTCCGGCCTGTGCACAGCCACTTCGACTCAGACTCCCCCGCCTACTGCTACACTCGACCCCCGACGGCTCCGGCCCACTTCCAACGCCACAGCAGCTCCACTGTCCAGCATTCCCCCCGACTCCACGGTGCAGCCATCCCCCCACTCCGGCCAGTTCGAGTACCCCACTCCGGTGTGCAGCACCCCCGTAGCGACTGTGCGGCTCCCCGTCCGCCCATCCGACCTCCTCCGACTTCGGGGCTCCCCGTCTGTCCATCCTACTCTACCCTGTCCAGCCATCATCACCACCTCCACCATAGGCTTCACCATCACCACCACAGGCTGTGCACCTCCCCCCTCCGGCAGCCATTGCTCCGGCCTGCCCCGACTCCACTGTCCAACTTCCACGACCACCACCCTGCTGACCATCACCCCCTCCGGCCAGCAAGCCACGTCAAGGTCGACTCCCTCCCCCTCTCTTTGTTGATATATATGTTTATTGTAGTGTATTACTTGAACCTTGTGTTTAAGGATGTGAGTTAGGTTAATGTTGATTAAGGGTAATATTGGTTATAATGACTTGAGAATAGGGTTGAATGTGTTGATTAGGATTTATATTGGTATAAGTGTGATGTAGTTTGATGAGCATGGGATATCGACATGAGATTAGGATTTATGATGTTTTTAGGGTTTATGAAGGTGTAGTGTAGATTTTTGATCTTGTGTTAATTATAGAGGATTATGTGTTATGTAGGTTAGGATTGTTATTTACATAAATAAAATAAAATTAAATGTTTCGCATGGGAGTTTAGTACTTTGTTTATAACTAAATGTCCTGGATATATTACATGGCGGTAAAATGCTAAATAAATTATGGAGGTGAGTTTAGGGATCGTCCTTCATAAGTTTATAAAATGGATTTAAATAATAGGCATTGAGATTCAGGGTTTATCATATTAATTTATGTGCATTGATGAACAGTGATTTTGGGTGAAATGATAATGATGGTTCTATAAAGGAAGACCAAATATTTAATAAGAAATTACTGTCGAGGAATGAGCATACCTGAACTACTGAACCACGTGATGAATATGGTAAGAATGAGGATTGGTCGATGATAGTGTACTGATGACTAGATGTTTTGACGTATCGTACCGATAGTCAACTGTGGTCAACCCCCCTAGTGTCTTGTCTCTGTGAGTCGTAGCTGAGACTGGGTTTAGGTGTAGGTGTGTGTAGCATCCCTGTCCGTCGTGGAATAGATTATTGATTATTGGTTTGTATCTCATCTCTAGGTACTGCAGGACCCGAGGGCTTGGATGCGGTACCGGGACCCCGTCATCAGCAGCTGCACGCAGGCAAGTGTACCTTGCCACCCTGTATTACAGATTACAGATATTTGTTGTTCTTTATGTACATTGTGCACGTATTTATGTTGACGTTCGATACTTCATGTTCGTATCACAACCGGGTGTTGACATTCGTCGTAACATCTTAGAATAATTGATAGATGCTTCGTAGCTCCTCGATGTCGTACCTGAGTATATCGATACCCCAGGACACACTCATACACTGTGATCGTGCCAGCTTTCTGCATCCTGATACTGACATCACGACCAGAGACTGGGACGACCTTAGGGTCGCGTCTGTTGAGTTATTTCTGTGTGTCGAGACTGTAGATAGAGGTTCAGGTTCAGCGTGCAATCCTTGACCGCTTGGGAAGGGGAAGACAGTTACTAGACGTTTGGGCTCCTCTGCACGCGCTTATATATGTATGTAGTATCTATGTAGTGATCCGGTAACTAGTATAGTGGTATCACCCGTGTGACTCTTTGCCCGGAGCTGCGATACGTCCCTTGTGTTTCCGTGTCCGGAGCTACGGTTTTATTTTGGACAGCCCACGCGTCGAACATTGTCTTTAAACTGTGTCACACTTGTTTGGTTATGATAGAGTACCCTGTTGTTGCACTTGTACTTTTCTGTTTCCTTGGCATGCTGTATTTTTGTACCTATTACGTCCCTTCGAGGACCTGGTTCCCTGCCAGTTTTGCAGCATAGACGATTACGGAGCATTTGGAGTTGTTGATGGAGTTGCATGTCTTGCGGGCATTGTACCAGGTACTCACATCATTTCTACCGGCATTATGGTTATTTTATATTGATTATTCATCTGTTGTTGTAGCCTAGTTTTTATAGACTCATCTCTTCTCGAGTCTATTCGAGTTTGTGTGTTATTGGGCGGCCGACTCTAGCACATATAGCTCTTTCTGTACATTGTGGATTGAGACATAGAGGTTTACATTTATGGGATATCTAGTTAGTGCCCTTTATATTTTACAGCTTATACGTATTCGAGTCAGACCTGAGTCTGGTCGAATGCGTAGCTGGCATGTCACGTATTCCTGGTCCTACGTATTTTGGGACTGGGGCATGACAATGGATCACTCCCTTGGGGCTCTACTAGCCCAGACAAGTGATGCAGGTCATAAACAGACCATCTATTACCTAAGCGGGATGATGGTCGGCACAGATCACACATACAACCCCATCGAGAAGGAGTACCTCGCTCTGGTCTTCGCCATTCACAAGACTCGGTATTACGTGGCAGGACAAACCATCAATGTGATCTCGTAAGTTAATCCTCTCAGAGTCCTCATAACTAAACCCAGAGCACTCAATTCCTACCTGGCTACATGGGCTATAATGTTGTCGCCAAATGACATGGTATTCATTCTCCAAAAGGCGGTCAAAAGCCAAGCATTGGCAGATTTTCTTGAAGCCCACCCTGTGCCAGAAAGCTCGAAGCTCTACGAGAAGATCCAGACGAGGTAGCGAACTCAAACATGACCACAAGCGCAAAAATCGTTTGGCGAATGTTCGTTGACGGTGCTTCAAGAACAGGGCCCAAAGACGATATTGTCGCTGGCGTCAGGATAGTACTGATCTTTCGACATGATTTGGTCATCAAACGCACTTACTCCCTCACAGAGCCATGCTCCAACAATGTGGCAGAGTACAACTCCCTCGTCATCAGGCTCCAACTCGCTAAACAAGTGGGAATTGACTACCTGGAAGCCTACGGTAATTCCAAGCTGATAGTCAATCAAGTCTGAAGCGAGTACGATGTCCGGAATGAATACTTGATTCCCTACCACCATGCCACCCTTGGAATAATCTCCACCCTCGATGATTTCTTCATAGAGCATGTCCCTCAACTGCAAAATATCGAGGCTGACGTCCTGGCCAGCCTCGTAGTCTCTCTAGTTGTTCCAGTCAATTCTCATGAACTGATCACCGTGGTCGGTCAAGAGCCAGTCTTTTCGAAGAATAACCTTTGTCTGTGCCTGAGTTACTCAGTAGAGACAAACACCGACTCCCTAGACTGGAGAATCCCATTCATTGACTGTGTAGTCTATAGAATTCTTTCCGAGAACCCAAAGGAAGTCACTTCCATCAGAAGACATTCTCTCTGATTCTATTATGATACGGCTACCAAAATGTTGTATCGTCGTTCCTAAGATGGACTTCTGTTATGATGCCTATCGAATAGAGAATCGTCGGTCGTATTTCTTTAGTAAGAGGATGTGTTAAAGCAATAAATATCATAGATCTAAGACGATCCATGTGCATTTGATTTCATAGGGACTGAAACTGGACAAAAATCTGTTTCATGTAGCTTGGCAAGGAAATTTTGAGTCATGGATACAGGACCCTTTATATGTAAGACCTATTGCTCATGCGAAAACCCAGTTTTCCTGGTTTAGTCACAATTAAATCACAGTTGGGATGAATTCCCACTCCCTTTTTGTCTTTCTTGAAACAGTTATTGGTTAGGGCCACATAATGGATGTCGACCTCCTAAAAAAAGATGCGTGTAGAAATAAGAATTAAATGTATTTCAAGAGAAATAAATGATTCAATTATCTGATCAAATAATAATATTAGTATGGTTCGCGAGGAAGTAACAGGATCCACTCGAACACTACAATCTGTATCAAACCTTCTTTATACGAATAAAGAACTGAACTTCGGGTCGAAGAGAAAGAAAAAGAACTTCGGCTTCCTCCTATTCCGGATATATGCTTTCAGTTTCGCGTTTTTCGGACATAGTCAAAGAATAGAAATCAAATGCAAGTTCATGCTTATCCGGTCTTAGCAGCAAATCCTTCTCTATTCTACGATCTCGTCTGTTGAAGAGGGAGTTAATAGGCAGTGAGAAGGGAGGTCAAGTGTACCTCACTAAAGATAAAGAGAATCACACGCCGAGTCCGACTTCAACTTGAATGAAAAGAATTCATTGGAACCTTCTTCTCCAAAAAGAATGGCAAGGGCCCGTGCTGCATTCAGAAACTCTATCCCGAGAATGATTTGGAAGTCGTCCAGGTGCACCGCCATTTGGTGGGTTTCTATCTCGTTATTCTAGAATAATCGATGTCCGCTTTTCTGTCTAAATGCATCCAAAGCGACTCTCTCACGAATTTTACAATGAATTTGTTGATCCAAAATCTCAGGATTGGTCGATGTCACAACTAATAAGTCTATTTTTTCCACACCCAATAGCATGTTTCCACCAAAAGCAGAACCCCATATTTCTTCTAGAGAATCTTCTAATTGTTCTTTTGCCCAGTTATTTCTTCTTATTCCATTAATAAGATCAAAGTCAAATCACTTTCACAAAGCGAAGGGACATTGCTTACAACTCAAAAGGATGGGGTAGAAGAAAATTGACTTAACCAAGTTTTATGTCGACACCAGAGTGAAGGTGATCGCATCTTGACAGTTCAAAGATCTCTTAGACCGATTTAGAATACCGTCCCGCGGGCCCCAGTCAAAAGAAGGATATAATCTCGTTAGTTAACAGAGAAGGAAAGAACTACGCTATAGATTGGGCTACGAAACATGGTACTGACGGCCTAACCACTACCAATTGTCTCATGTGGACTGGCTCACTTCACTGGTCGGGGAAAGCAAGACTTAAAACCTAAATCGTCAAGTTCCACCTGTCTGACCAGCTATTTGACGAAAGAAGTCAACTCTAGTTGCTTCTCTTGTCCGGTCAAAAACTGGTATTCTGTTTATGGTGTAAGGGTCGACAGCAAGCATAGGAGCCCACGTAGCGATCGAAAGCGAGGTAGAGTGAAGCACGGTCGGCAACAGCTTGGCAGGCCCTCCTGGATGTATTAAAGAATGCTTGGGTCCAAAAGGACATCCCCCCAGAATCCCTTGGATAAATAACATCTGCCGCTTTTGGCACAACTATCATCTCTTTTGCGGAGTCTGAGCTCGCAACATTAGGAGCATAAAAAATCCAAATGGAAAAAAATAGCAAAAGCTACCCGACCTACTAGATCCTTTACATAAAAATAAGGGTATATACATCTAGAAAGTCGTATGCTTTGGAAGAAGCTTGTACAGTTTGGGAAGGGGTTTTTATTGATAAAAAAGAAGAAGGTCCCCTTGCACTAATTAATACAAAATCTTTTAAGAGAAGAAAAGGTCAGGGAAGGTTCAGAGAAAATCACTTGCAGATCAATCATAATTGAGGTGCCCGGAGGAGTGCTACTTTCTTTTTATGGCGTTCTACTAAAGCATTTCTTTATGATCCCAAGGCTAAGAGAGTATTTCTCTCATGATCTCAGTAATAAGGAATGCTTCTATGTTGCTTCTGTCTGCTTTGAGTTCTGGAGGACCCTGACCTATAAAACCTGGCCTATCAAATCCTATCAAAACCGAAACCGAAGGGATCGTTTCATTCGGTCTTCTTACCGCGGAGTGGGTTCGGTAATCTCATCGAATTATACTTACTCCTTCGTAGATTTCACCATATTTATGAATATATCGAAATATATGAGCATTGACCTCACTCATAGGAAGAGGAGCATTGCATTTGCTTGCGGTACCGTTGTCGATCCAGCCCATCCTTTCTTCTTCTTCTTCTTCTTCTTCTTCATCATACAACGGAAAATACTTCGTCCAGTAATGCAACTATGGATCCTTACGAATACAAGAGTGGTTTTTTTTGGGCATAGCAGGACTTGAACCTACGACTCAGGTAGACAGTTTCTATGGGGCGTAGGCCTCCCAAAAGGTAATGGAGGCGTGCAAAGTTTTCCTCGGGCTGGACGGAGATTGGCCCTTGAGTGCAAAGGCATAAAGGAGCTTGACTGCAACTCTTTCTCGGGTCTTCTTTCGAAGGAAAGGCCTTCGCATTCCTAATCCGGTAGGGCCAAACGGCTTTGTTTGCCCCATCTTGGCGAATCGCATCCCCGCGAATGGTAATGAAAAACAAAAAAATACTTTTTCTAGAAATATGGACGAATGGAAGCTTAACTCCTCAGGAAGCACTTTATGAAGCTTCTCGTAATTTGATTGATTTATTTATTCCTTTTCTACAGGAGAAGCAACTAGAGTTGACTTCTTTGTTGGACCGACAGACCGATCAAGACCTGAGCCGTCTTATACTTTCTCAAAGATTAATACACGAGCGATTCGCCATAGTATAATCGATTTCGGAGGACAGCCAATGACCGAGCTTGAGATGGCATGTACCATAGTTTGGGGTACGGATTGACTTACTATTCGATTCGAAGTGGATGACTACCTAGATTAGAATGAGGATTCAATATTTCGTGATAGTTATCATGGGTTGAAAAGGGACGGGTGCCGCGGTGAACGAACAAAACCAAAAAAGAGGGCCGTCTCAGCGGAAGGAGAAGGACCTGGGCAGAGACTACTTATCCTCTTCTTGTTCCTAGCAAAGATCATATAACCTAATTTACTGCAAGTTGAATAAGCTATGATCCTCTTTAGATCGTTCTGTAATATTCCAATGGTTGTCGCACATCCGTTTTGAAGCTTAGCCCTGTAGTTTTTGACCTTAAAAAGAAGGCGTCAGTGCTTGAGTACTGACCCGGGTCCCTTGTCAGGCTTTCGTAAGTTCCTTTCGGGCTATGATCTAATGAACCTGTGTCCTCATCGAGAGAAGACTTTTCAAGGGGTGATTTTCGATAAGCCTTTGTTTAAGCCTTATTTTGAGGTCCCCCGGTACATTCTGTTTCGTTTCCCATCCCAGTCTTTCGCGACACTTCTGGTTTACTAATATCAGTGGTTTTCTATTTACTTATCCCATCTTTCACGGAATCGATTCCCCTTTTTTGAATGTACAAGAATTTGTGGAGCTCAGCATGTCTGGAAGCACGGGAGAACGTTCTTTTGAAAATAAAAAATGCAAGTGATTTCCATATAAAAAGAAAAATTATATAAATATATTTCTAACTAACTATATTTCTAACAAAATTTCTAACAAAATAAATTATAAATAGTCAAAAATAATAAATAGTCAATAAAATAACTACTCACTTCGCTCGCCTCTTTTCTTCCATAAGAAGCGGGAGCCTTAGATTCGATTTTGCATTGAAACTCGGGCGCTCAACCAGGCCATCAAGAACAAGTATGAACTTTGATTGCATCCCGTTGCACTCCTCACAAAACAATAGAAGTAGGGCGAGTGACTTCAGTCGATAGCGCACGCAAATCAAGTAGCATAGGTAAAAGGACAGAATAGGGAAGGACAGCATGAAAACAATTTCTTGTTGAAAAAAAATCCTATGTTAGCACTTTCAGCAATTTGCTTTCGAGAGAAACCGTTAATGAAGTAAGAAAGGTTCTTATCTAACCAAGCGTCAACTATAAGGGTTAGGCTTAATCAAACTAGTTACCTCGGTAAAGCATCAGTCACAGGATCAGACTCAACCTTTCATTTCTTCTAGAACAAACACAAAAACTTTTTATTATTATGGATCTACTACCAGAAATTCAATGCGTAATCTCAACATTCAATGTGTATTCCTGAATAATCTTAATCAATCTCCTTCATCCCAACAACATCAAAATCAGCAGCCACACCAGTCCCATCGCTTCGACAGTCAAGACCTGTTCAACAGTCAAATTGGAAAGGTAAAAGCAATGGCCAACGTAGGCGTCGACAATGGAGAGGCTCTCAAACTTTTTGTAATCACTATATGGTGATTTTCCAGTTTGTCTGTCCCCGATTATAAGTTCTCATTGACCACGGCCTATAGGAACCAGGCTATCTACTGCTTTTAACCCTGTTTGCAAGCTGCAAACCTTCATCCTGTCATTGCTAAGTCCTATGGGAGCCTCGCCAGGGCGTAAGATTACGCGTGCTTGTCTAGTTGCGAGCTTTGCGGGTTCCCACGTTATCCACCTCCAGACTTAAGGTGCATAGCAGTCTCGAAGAGCCTCTATGTAAAGAAAGAAAAAGACTCCTTTGGACAGACGGAGATCCTATTCCTAGGGGGCCATTGGATAGGTGATGGCTTGATCATGGTGGATAGGGAGAAAGTGAGGGAGGGGGAGACCTAATATTATACCAACATCTCTTTTGGTTCTTCGGTCATCCAGAGGTTTATATTCTCATTCTGCCTGGATTTGGTATTATTAGTCATATCATATTGACCTTTTCGGGAAAACCGGTCTTCGGGTATCTATCTTTCGAGATCCACCCTACAATATGGGATCAAAAAGCCAAAATAAGTGATTCATTTTTAGCCCTTATAAAAAGAAAACTGATTCTGGAACCTCTTTCGGTCTTTCGACAACGGGAATGAAGTTCAAAACACTCTTTCTAGCAGACTCGTCAGCGGTCTTCCTTCTTATTGCATCCAAACCCGCCATTTTCATCTTCTTTTGTTGTCTTTTTGTCTGTCTGTGTGATCTAGTCGTGCAGTGGCAAAGGAGAGCGGGTAGGGTAGAGCTCGACAGAGGGTTTGAGAATAGGGTAGGGTCCTGTCCTAAAGATGAAGATCGAAAAAGGGGCGGGTCCCTTTATGCATGCATCTTTGTACAAGTGTTGCGCACAAGTTCTGGTCGGAAAGAGAAAACCAATTGGAACCGCTCACATCACGTTTACAACTCCTTAGAACTCTCTTTAAATGGAATATATAACTCTTCATACTATTCCATTATGCGCTTCCACCTTCAAGAGCTAAGCTACTAGAATAAAATAGTTTATAGCGTATCGTATGGGACATATCTAGTCTTTTCCCGAATATCTTACTTCATTTGGACACATTTGGCACGATGCTAGAACCCTGTTCAGAGATGTTTTTGCTGGTATTGATCCAGATTTGGATGCTCAAATGGAATTTGGAGCATTCCAAAAATTTTAAAGTAGGCTCTCCGCGAGGCTCACGATGAGGTTTGCGGTGCCCATCAACCCAGACCCAAGCTACAGGACAGTCTACGGAGAATGGATTACTATTTGCCGATAATGTTCACGATATTGTCGACTAAGTAAGAAAGTGTCGGATGTGCCAAATCCATGCTGACTTCATCTACCAACCCTCGGAGTTCCTACACCCGACGGTTGCATCTTGGCCGTTCGAAGCCTGGGGCTTGGATATTATAGGACCGATCAGTCCACCTTTGTCTAAAGAACATCGGTTCATCCTCGCCATTACCGACTATTTGTCCAACTGGGCAGAAGCCGTACCACTCGCTGAAGTTAAAATGTCAAACATGATCAGCTTAGTCAAGCATCACGTCATATATCGCTTTGGGTTGCCACGAATGATCATCTATGACAATGGTCCAAAGTTTGCAATTCATGATTTTTATTGATTTTTTGACAAAAATCTTATCCAGAATATGGCCTCAACTACCTACAACCCAGCAGCAAATGGTCTGGAAGAAGATTTCAACAAAACCATCATAAAGCTACACAAGAAGTTCGTGTCATCCAACAAGTGCGAATAGAATGAGAAGCTATGTGAATATCTTTGGGCCTACCGCACAATGGTCCGGACACCTAATAGCAGCACGCCATTCTCCCTAGTCTACGGGAGCGAAGTGGTCCTCCCTCTCGAGGTCCAAATTCCCTCGCTTCGATTGGCTCGCTCCAACTAGCTAACCGTCGATGACAATTATCATCGACAGATACAATAGTTAGAAGCACTCGACGAGAAGAGACCCTTAGCTCAACATCGCATTGATCTGTATCACGCACGCCTCTCAGGAGCCTTCAACAAACGGGTCAAGAAGAGGACTTACCAAGTAGGTGACCTCGTCTTGACAGTAAGAAGGCTGATAGTCATGACCCACAAAATGGCCGACAAGTTTCAACCCAAATAGGAAGGCCCGTTCATCGTAGAATCGGTATTCTCCAACTGTGCTTACTGACAAGCAAAACCTAATGTCGACTTTCTCATGATGCCCATCAAGTACAAGTTCCTAAAAAAGTACTATGTCTAAGGCTAGGCTTGTACTTCTCTCTATCCCCGATAAGACAACAAAGACGTACGGTACTCCCACTCTTTGTTGTTCATCCCCAACAAGTTCCTACGCACATCATTACCTTTCCTCAACAAGACATTATCGGTATTCAGGAGTCCAGGATACGCAACGGATAATGGATCCTCAAAAGATCCCCTACAGAGCAATCCCCAGGTCTACTCGCACACTCCCGTAGGGACCACCCAAAGAAATAAACTCTGTCTCGTTAGACAGTAGTTCACGTCCATATTACCTCAGATCTATCGTCCTAACGATCTCCTCAGTGGAGTAACCCTCAGATCTATTTACATTTCCCGATAGACCACACTCAATAACTACTCAGTGAGTTTTCTGGATATTGGTTCACGTCCATATTACCTTTGAACTACTTTCCTAACATCTCTCCCCGGTCGAGTTTTCCATTTCCATATTACCTCTGAGCAAACTTTTTGGGTTTGGATATTGATTATCATGTCCATATAACCTCTGATATCGGTTTTCATCTTAATTTATCACCAATACTTAACTCTAAGTACGCCAGCGGTGTTAAGTCCACAAAATCTGCCGTATCTATATTACCTCTGGCAGGACTTGTCTCGAACCTATTACTTGCACTCAGGTGCACAAGAAGTAATGGGTCCACAAAATCTATCACGTCCATATTACCTCTGATAGGGTTTTATCTCGAACTTATTACTTGTACGCTCGTGCGCAAGAAGTAATAAGTCCACCAAAGATCCCCTAGTGGGATGTCCTTAATGGAAGCAAACAGTTCACGTCTATATTACCTCTGAACTATGAGCTGCCTATGTTACCCACCCAAAAAAAATAGCCATGTCCATATTATCTTTGGCTCGTTTCCTTTTTCTTCCACCAAGAATACTGGGATCATACCTAACGTCTCGGTATGACTATCGATTATCTCACGTCTACGTTACCTCTGAGCTATCATTTTCACATCCTTCCCAGTGTAGATTGACATGTCTTTCGTACCTCTGAGCAAATCTTCCCACTTCACTATCGATTATCACGTCCATATTACCTCTCATATCGGTCGTCTTCTAAACTTATGACCCGTACTTAATTCTAAGTACGTCAGCGGTGTTAAGTCCACAAAACCTGCCACGTCCATATCACCTATGGCAGCGCTTGTCTCGAATCTATTACTTACACACCAGTGCACAAGAAGTAATAGTTCCACCAAAGATCCTCCAGTGGAACATCCCTAATAACTCGGTATTGTGTTACGTCCATACTACCTCTAGCACAATATCCAAGGTCCACATCATGCAATAAGACAAGTACAAAAGAGGAGTTCTGGAAAAAAGATAAAATTTTCATTAATATTCAAGATCATGAGTACATACGGTGGAAATCTATTATATTTTAAGGGTTTTCAAAATATTCAAGATCATGAGTACATGTGATGGAAAATTCTACAATCAGAACTTTCTCCATATAGATGCCTTTCTGTGCTGTCGTTTCTACTAACATAAGTGGAGCCAGAAGCATAGCTCAATGCTTTATGGATCATCCCTCCATAATACAAACCTCAGTATATGAAAAAGACTCCATACTAATGGATAGGAAGGGAGGAGCAGGAGAAGATGCTCTACAATCATGCAGAAAGATAGAAGATAGGAATGACAATTAATCCAAATCCTGTCATCGATGCCGCAAGCCACCGGCCGATAGTAAGCCGCATAAAAGGGAGAAACGCAGTTAGCATGCTGAATGAACAAGGACAGCTCTGCGCATGATGCAGGATGTTCATACTCGTCTCCTGGATCAGTTCTTGGCGAACCATCCTCGTCCTCTAGATCAGTTCTTGATGAGGAACCGCCACATAAGGGGGGCATTCTCTTCGAATGAAGGGTTCTATGATATCCTTCCATGCTCCATCTTGGGCACTGCAAAAGGTGGTAAAACTTGCATAAAGAGATAACATGTCAGTCTTAACAAAGGTTGCAAAAGTTTACAGTGGCCACATGCCGCTCCCAAGTCGCAACCACGCGCAGGAGGGGACATCTCGAGATAGCTAAGTCAGCGTGAACGAGCAAAAAAAATTATCACCCATGCGGCTTAGCCACAGAGGGACCGAGTCCTCATCCATGCGGCCAAGCCATAGATAGGCTCTGCGAGCATGCTGCAGATGACTGCATAGCTATGCAACAGAACTCTGTGAGGGTAGGGCCTGCGCGTGTTCTAGATGTTATCTCATCTATGCTGCAAGGTCGTATACTTGTGTCTCTATGTGTGTGTCCCTGCCACCATGACACCCGCTCTCACCTCCAAAGAGAACGCTAGCATCAAGGGCCACAGATCGATGTCGCTCCTAACAAACTCCTCGGGGAGATAAACAGTAGCCCTCGGCATATTCTTTCACAAAGATATGGAGGAAACCGAAAGATGACAGTTCTCTCTGCTCCTTCCTAGCTCGCCTATTTATAGGCTCCTAGGGTGCATGAAAAGATTGAGGCGATGAAACATGCAGTTATGGGAAAGAACCTGATGTCTCGATTTACGTTATCCACAGTTATCTCCTCGAAAAAGCCGTTGACTTCGAGTCCCCAGAAATCCACTCGAGGATCGAGCCGAATCCTGTATTAAATGGAGATTTGACAGCTTGGCAAAGACTTGTTCGTGCGACCCACCATCCATGCGACCCAAAGTTATCTCCTCCATGCTTCTTATTCAAAGTATTCCAAACTTATCAATTTGAAAACTTTGAAGTGGGTCTTGTAGAAGCATGAAAAATATGGATCAATGCGTCCAACAACCATGCGCCTCACATTCGAATCAGAAGAAACCAGGCCGCAGGATGACCATGCCGTAGAGAAAAGGTTGCATCCATGCACCCCAAATATTTGCCGCATAAAGGCCTGACATAAGGATTATGTCTTACACAGAATCCTGACAAAAATAATTTTTTGAGTGCTTCAGAAAATGTGTGCACACTAAGCGACAAGAAGCTCTCGTCAGACTAATAATGACTTCTGACAAGCGTGCAGTGCCACATTTTTGAGAACTAATGCGTCCCAGACTCCATGCGTTCCATGCGTCTCCGGTCCTATGCGTTCCAGACTCCATGTATTCCATACGTCTCTTGCCCTATGCGTCCCAGACTCCATGCGTTCCATGCGTCTCTGCCCCCCTAAGTTCTAGACTCCATACGTTCCATACGTCTCTGGCCCCCTGGATTCCAGACACCATGCGTTTCATGTGACAAAATCTTTCTGTTGCGACGGAAGCGATTCTCTCCAACTAAATGCGGGCCACATGTCAAGCTGTCTAAGTCACGCAAACAGAAGATGAGAACCACCGAGATCTCTGGCAACAACAAATCCCAATAAAATGTCCACGTGGCAACCTGCCCTAGACTCAACCCATACTATGCGCCCATATTTGCAACCACATTCTATTGAAGGAGTCCCCTGCAGCCACCAAACAGAAGGACATGCACCACCTATATCCCATCAGCATGATGGCTATAAATAGGAACAACTTGGATGTCCCAAAGGCTGACTTTTTCAAGTTCAGAGAGACCATACCCTCCCAGAGAGCTACATACATGCATACAAGCTCAAGAGAGATAGAATAAAAGAAAGCACCCCTCACTCACTCGTCGGACCATCAACGGAGTAAAGGAGCCGCCAAAACGCTCGATCTCCACCGCCACACTACCCAAATAAAATATTGTACTTAGATTGTCTGTTTACGACTTCTTTGTATTTTTTTGTTATTGAAGGAAACAATTTTAATGGAAAACACTCTCCAGGACATTACTGTGCCAGCATTATCATGAACTGCTGTTGTAACAAAGTACCAGTACCCACAAACAGGTAGTCGGCATTCCAGCGGCTGCAACAAAAGGCACCACACGGCGGCAACACGGAGAACAAGTGCAAGCACTAGAGGCAGAGGAGCTACCCTCGCCTCATGTTATTCTACTCAGAAGACCACATCCATGAGTGGAGGTCAAAAGTACAGTACCTCCAGTCTGTCGCTCTTGGCCAGCGGGTCAAGAAGACGGGTCCCCGGAGGACAGGTAGCGGAACCCGCGAAAGGTGTTTTCCTGGGCACCGCTCAAAGAAGAAGCTGTCAACCACTGGGGATAGTTTTTCCATAGGACCCCAGGTGGCTACATAAGCTGGGGGTTGTAATCCCTAGAACCTCTATGACAATCCAGCATTCCGAGAAAACAGTGCTTCCCAAGGAGCATATGTTGAGATCCCTGGGGGTAGCCACCTTCATCAAGATAATGCAGCTTCCTACGCTGGGGTAGTGTTCCCTCCGAGTCCGAAGAGGATGCAGCACTACCAATTTTCCTAGATGACTATTCACGGCAAGAGTCTGAGGCAGAAAGTCCGACGTCTACTGTCTCATCCATTTTTTTCCATGTGAGAACAAAATACATGGCGGGGGATGTTCACGAGGGCCCCAGCGATCGATAGCGTCTCGAAACCCTCGAGGCATGATGCAAACCATGAGCGTGTTAATGCAGGACTTTACCCAGACAACATTGGAGATTAAGGCAAATATAGCCTCATAACCAGCAAGGGCCTCTGGTCAAGCAAGCCTGGACCCCGGGACAAACGGGGATTCAAATGGAACCACTCCACACGCCGATGGCTATCATCCCCTGCCTGGATCATCTGTCCCTTCCGCAGTCGATGAAGCCTGGGAAACAATGCTGGAGGTACAAGAAATCCGAGCCCGCCTAAACTGTAAGTACCTAGTTCCGGAAGAAGGGTATTTTAGTCATTTGCCTTTATTTAAAAATTTGGATAATGTGTGTGTGTGTGTGTGTGTGTGTGTGTGTGTGTGTGTGTATAATATCTGACTAATGAGTTATTTTTTGAATTTAGACTAGTTAAGTTGAACCACTAGTTAGTCATGACTAGATTAGGACCATTAAACTAATTTGGACTCAAGAATATAATATTCCTTCCTAAGAATTATAAAGATCATATTTATGAAAGAATGAGAGGGGATTTTGAGTCAAATTAAAACATCATGACACAAACCCTAACCCTAAGGGAAAGTCTATATAAGCCTCTTTATTCATAGTAGCCTCCATTCTTCTCTAATTAGTTTATCCCAAAACTTGAGAGCAAACTGTAAACTTCCTTACCCAAAATTAGGCCTACTTGGCTTAGATAGAGAGATTAGGGCTAATTTGAACCCAATTAGAAATAGAACACGACATTGATTTAACTATACAATATTATATCACTTAGTGCGCCTTACCGTTGCTTCGATAATTGGAGCACTACACTAGCCATTGCCTTTCTATAAATTTCACAACCTCGTCCTACACATGCCTGTCTACCATTCTGACCTTTGTGTAACTTATAATTATGCTCTCTTGTGCTAAATTTTAGTCGCACAATATTCGTCGCGGACGTTTATATTTAATTTTATAATAATTTCAACTTTGTATCCTTGTGCGTTCCAACCGAATTTGGAGACACAATCTTGACCCGTTTCGTACAACCTAATTAATGATAATATTCTACTCTGAGTCTTCTATGTCCATGATACTTCTGTCCCACCTAATTTTAATCCCATGTACTTCCAATTAATTTTAGAACACCATTTACACCAATTTTAATTAAATTGATGTAAGGACCCAACTTGACCCAAAGTTAGACTCAACACCAAACCAAACTCCCATGTATACCCTCAAGCTTCATACTAAATACCAAACATCCCTTTCATCTAATACATTATACCAAACATGGTATTTTCTCTCATTAAATCCTAAACCTACTTTCTGTGCAAATTTCTAAATTTTGGGGACTTATTTGCCAAAGTGCACTGAGGTGTCACCATCCTATTGGTTTAAACCAAATGAATAACCAAACCCCCTCCCTTTGATCGTTCAACTCTTCCCCTCTCTCCTCCTTTTGGTTTGATATTCCCCTCATATTGAATCTAGACCACTCATTCAAATGGAGCCATCCCCACCACACAATACCTTCACCTATGTATATATATATATATATAATCCCTCATAGCCCCTCTCCCAATGCAAACCCCATCCCCATGTGTACTTGGCCGGCCCTAAACCCTAGGCTACCATCATCCTCATCCCCCACATGCAAAACCAACTCCTTCTCCATTATTTTCCTTCATCACCATCCCCCATCCTTCAAAACTCAAACCGAAACCCTAACTCAACCGTATTCACCATCACCCTCACCTTTATCCTCCCCTCCGGCCACCCTCGCCGGAGCAGCCTGCAACCGCCGACTGCAACCCCTCCACCACCACGTAGACCTCCAGCCGCTGGACCATCCCGTACCCTGCTGACTGCTGCACCCAGAAGCCCGTCGACCCGCCGGACGAACCCCTCGTCGAGCCGCTCCGTTAACCCGCTGCCATCCTTGCCAGAGCCCTAGACCCCCGCCTCTCCTCGAACAGACCCACCACCGGCCAACTCCTCGCCTGGAGCAGCTGTCCCTGCTTCCAACCACCACCACCGATCGCCTCTCCTCTCCTTCCCTCGACCCTGAGCCGACCACCCATCCCGTCGAGCTACCCCGGTCTCCACCCGAGTCACTGCCACCCTCCACGACCGGCCTCCACTACCTCAACCACCATCCCCTCGACCTCTATCTCCCCTCGTCCACCTCGCCACTACTGCCACCGTCTTCTCCCTCGCCATCACCACCTTGTCCCAATCCCAGCTCCTCCCTGTCATCGACCCCTTCCTCCATGTTCAACCTCCATGACCAGACCTCCCCTCCCCTGGCCGATATCACCCTTCACTACCACCCTACATTATCATCACCACCATACATTATCATCACCACCATACATTATCATCATCCTAGTCATCATCATCATTGTCCTCGTCATCACATCGTCCACATCATCATCCTCGTCATCTCCATCACCCACATCACCATCCTCGTCATCACCATCGGCCACATCATCATCATCGTCATCACCATCGTCCACATCATCATCCTTGTCATCACCATTACCCACATCATCTTCATAATCATCACCATTATCATCATTATCGTCACCCTCGTCGCCATTATCATCATCATCACCTCCATCTTAACCCTCATCATCATCATTGACATCGTCGTCATCATCACCATCGCCATTGTCGTCATCATCGTCGTTAACTTCATCATCGTCATCCACATCGTTGCCATTATCATCGTCGTTTACCATCGTCATCATCACAGTCATTCCCGTGCGCATACCCCGAGGATATTGGATTTATCTGCGCGACTTCAGGAGCAGGTTATTGGTGCTACACAGCTTTCTTGCCAGGCAAGTATACCTTACCTTGTTGTACTGTTTAAATTCTGTATTATTAGTTGCATGTTTATATTATATAAATGTGCGCGTCCGAGAGAGACTCGGGTACAGTCAACGAAGGCGTTGACGTTAGGACTTGTGTCTGACCTAGTGTCTAGGAGACCCACCTAAAGTTATGGAGTTATCGATATGACTCCCCAAGCCTTGACATATTTCTTACACGTGTTGTGAGTCTCATTTAGGGCACGGACTTGCGTATGCGGTTGGTTACCTGTACGTGTAGGTTGTCCGACGGATAGGGTATAACTGCTAATAGTAATGCATGTTAGAAGACATAGCAGTTATTAGTAGTCGGAGCATAAACTATTGTAGTACGAAGGTCCAATCATTGTCCTTGTTTGGTTGTAAGGTTGGACTATGGTTCTAACGATAGACTATGAGCCAGAGTTACGGCACCGATACTTGTACTCCGTCTCGGTGCAGTAGCTACAGCATGTTGTGGATACAACATGCATAGATCATTGGGCGGGAAGGACGACTAGTAGGCGTATGGGATACCCACTTCCTTTACACTGATGCCACACTCGACGGAGTGATATGGACGATATATACTACACTGATGCCACGTTCTTCGGAGCGATATGGACGATATACTATACATATGCCATACTCTTCGAAGCTGGACGTTATTATATTACAGCACCCTTGTATGAGGGCATATGTGGCATATACTAGCCAGTTGTCACGATTGGTGAATTACGTCAGCATATGTCTAGCCTACACTTTCCCATACACTCAAAGTTGTCCTCAAATTGCATTCACTTAGATGGTTAGTGCATCCCCTTTATTTATTCAGTATTTACTTTATGGCATGCTTCCATGTATCTTGTTATGTCCCTCTGAGGACCTGGTCCCTTTCCAGGTGTAGATGTTCATGAGTATTCGCAGGAGCGCAGATCCGGATTGCTACGTATGCTGCGAGAAGGTCTTCTCTTCGAGCCCGTAATTGTTAGTTGATATTCTTATATTGTATTTATCTTGTTTATTCTATATTCTAGTTCGGTAGTGGATTTGTTTCCATCCGACTACCATCATTAGATACTTTATATTGAGATCTAGCTACATAGTTATTGGTTATTCATTTATTTATTGATTTATGTGGATGAGATTTAGTTATGCCCTGTGACTTGTGATAAATATATACCACTTATGAATTATTGTTCATGATACAGTGTACGCATGTGTTATGGTTTCCATATATTGGAGTTGCCTTATACATGCGGCTGGCATGCTTACGTGTCCTAGTCCTATGTATTTTGGGACTGGGGCATGACATGTTTTTAGTGGTGGCCCATGCAGGTCGAGAGCATATTGTCTCGATTATGTTACTGTACCGAGCAAGCCTGCAATTAGGATTAGAGTATAGGATCTCATCCATAATTGACTATGATTCACCTTTCTTTCAATCTGTTCTATTTGAATAAATGCATCCTGCTTGATTCATGTACTTCCTAATAGTTCCTTGAGTATAGCCCCCTCCTAGAATATAGAAGTCCATGTTGTTAGATAATAAGTAGGGTAACCTTCCTATTAAGAGTACAACTAGAGTATTGACACATTACTGAGTTAGAATACTTAATGAACCATAGCCCCCTTACCTGTAGATGGATTGACCATTATCCCTTGATAATTAGGGATGACTTGAGATAGTATAGACACTACTAGGGTTGGTTAGAAATTTGACCATATTGTTTGACCCTAGCATTGAGGGACCAATAGAAATCCAAGGTTAAATAATAGGACCAAAACATAACTTTCATAAGTGAGTTAGTATTAGAGAACCATAAATTTGGATCATTGTCCTATCATTAGCAGACAGCACCTTAGAAAACCTAGAGGAATAAAATAATATTTTTCTTGATCATACCTCAAACATAGAGATTAGCATAGCATCTTCCCTTAGGAAACCATGATATTATCAAGAGTCTCTCTCTTTTAATTTTATATCTTGTTTCCTTGCAACCTTAGCACTCGCTATTTTGCGACGACTAATTATGTTTTCTTTTCTTCATCTTTCAATTTGTGCCACCTAACTCTTATGATTGTAGGCCAAGTGATTTATCTTATGTTAAGGATATATAGTTGCTAGAATTATAGTTGTAATCTTGAACCTTGAATTTTGTGCTTGGTAATTAGGACTTGATAGCTTTGAGTTATTCTTGTAGATAGTGACCTGATGATTATCCTTTAGTTTCGAATCACGTAAATTATACCCCCACCTCGATATAAGTTACACCCTCTTTCACTTGAGAGTCAGTAACTTCTCCATTCTTAGTATTAACACTTGTATTCTATGAACACTATGACTAAGACTTAAGATGACCATTCCCTAGATATAATGCAATAGGAGACCCTAATAAGTACCAAGATCTTTTCCTCATGTACCCCAATAAGAGTTTATACTTTATTTATAAGAACAAGGTTATTTTGTAGATTTCTTAAGACTGTCACAGTATTAGTTTATTGTTTTAAGTTGGGTAGTATGCCTCACAACCTAGTAATACATAGTCCTCCTGACCCATTTGTGTAGTATAACTGAATGATAATAACTATATGCTTGCATAAGACGATAGTGTTTATCCCGACTGTAACACTTAGAGGTCCATGCCCCTATTTGGTCGACTAGCGACTTAGACAAGGAGTTTGTATGACAACTGTAGAGATTGTAGAGTATTATCTTTTTGTGAGATTGAATTATTATGTACCTTCTTTCATTATAATCCAGCGTATTTATATTTTCTGAACTACCTTGACTTATGCTGCTATTATAGCCTAGTTTTGCAAGCTTAATCTTTTATCAAGCTTGTTCATGACATATGTGTTATTGGGGCCTGATTAACCACACTAATACAATTATAAAATTAAAATTAGTGTATTATGATCTAGCTAGACATAGTGCGCTTGGTTCGCTCTTCGCATGACTACTTTATGTGGATTGAGATATATAGTTGACTAGTGGACGAACATACTTGCCCTCTAGATATGTCTGAGCATATCGTATCGGTTACATAACTGTACTGATACGAGCATGCGAATAAGAAACTACCAAATATGATTTCAATCCACAACTGCCTTGACAATTCCCATTTGAATTCTTTAAACGCCTTGATCCCCATACTTCTACCCTATGACCTCCCCCTTGAACTCTTTATTATTGTTTTCCGTCTTTCCTTATTTCAGAAAGACGAAACCTCGTTCTTGGTATAAGTTTGATACACAGAGTACTAGATATACCCCATAGGCCAATCACATTACTAGATGACTATCTTTTATAATTGATTAAGAGCATATCATATACGATATATTTGGTGTTAAAGTTTTGAGGATTGAATAACATGATTAAACAAATTGAGGAATATTCTCTTAGATGTATAGCCTAATGTGATAGATGGGTAAATTCTAAGTTGGGTAGAAATTGCATTATTAAACTTGAGGTAAATTCTTTTAGATTATGACCAGGTAAGATTATATTGTGAGATTAAGTCTTTTTAAATGTTGAGAATTTTGGAAGAACGATTAAGATGATGAGGATTTAATGAATTTTTGTAAAATTTTGATATTGCGGGCCAAATAATTATACTTTGAGAACATGATTTAAAATTTATGAAAACTGAAGAGTAAATCATCGATTTAAGCTTTGAGTATAAATATAGAATCCTAGACTTGAACATTGACGGATTGAATTCCAAATTTGATGATTTGAATTAAAGGTTAAATTTTGATTGTTGGATTACCTATTTGAAGAGATTACAATAGATTAGATTTTGAATTTAACAGTGATTATCTTAATTTTGAAGTAATTGCGATGGATTGATTAGAATTTTAATTATCGCAAAGAGATTGCGATAGACTTGCCTTATGTACGCATGTGAAGGATTTAAACCAATTATGCCTTATTTTAATTTCGAGGATGAAATTGTTTTAAGTTGGGTAGATTGTAAACCCCCTTACCCAAAATTAGACCTACTTGGCTTAGATAGAGAGATTAGGGCTAATTTGAACCCAATTAGAAATAGAACACGGCATTGATTTAACTATACAATATTATATCACTTAGTGTGCCTTACCGTTGCTTCGATAATTGGAGTACTACACTAGCCATTGCCTTCCTACAAGTTTCACAACCTCGTCCTAGACATGCCTGCCTACCATTCTGGCCTTTGTGTAACTTATAATTATGCTCTATTGTGCTACATTTAGTCACACAATATTCGTCGCGGACGTTTATATTTAATTCTATAATAATTTCAACTTTGTATCCTTGTGCGTTCCAATCGAAATTGGAGACACAATCTTGACCCATTTCGTACAACCTAATTAATGATAATATTCTACTCTGAGTCTTCTATGTCCATGACACTTCTGTCCCACCTAATTTTAATCCAATGTACTTCCAATTAATTTTAGAACACCATTTATACCAATTTTAATTAAATTGATGTAAGGACCCAACTTGACCCAAAGTTAGACCCAACACCAAAACAAACTCCCATGCACACCCTCAAGCTTCATACTAAACACCAAACATCCCTTTCATCCAATGCAATATACCAAACATGGTATTTTTCCTAATTAAATCCCAAACCCACTTTCTGTGCAAATTTCTAAATTTTGGGGACTTATTTGCAAAAGTACAGTGATGTGTCACCATCCTATTGGTTTAAACCAAATGAAGAACCAAACCCCCTCCCTTTGACCGTTCAACTCTTTCCCTCTCTCCTCCTTTTGGTTTGATATTCCCCTCATGTTGAATCTCGACCACTCATTCAAATGGAGCCATCCCCACCACACAATACCTTCACCTATGTATATATATATATATATATATATATATATATATATATATATATATATATATATATATATATATAATCCCTCATAGCCCCTCTCCCAATGCAAACCCCATCCCCATATGTACTTGGCCGGCCCTAAACCCTAGGCTACCATCATCCTCATCCCCCACATGCAAAACCAACTCCTTCTACATTATTTTCCTTTAACACCACTACCCCCATCCTTCAAAACTCAAACTGAAACCCTAACTCAACCCTATTCACCATCACCCTTACTTTCATCCTCTCCTCCGGCCACCCTCGCGGGAGTAGCCTGCCACCGCCGACTGCAACCCATCCACCACCACGTAGACCTCCACCCACTGGACCATCCCGCACCCTGCCGACTGCTGCACCCAGAAGCCCGTTGATCCGCCGGATGAACCCCTAGCCGAGCCGCTCCGTCAACCCTGTGCCATCCTCGTCTGAGCCCTGGAGCAGCTGTTCCTGCTTCCAGCCACCACCGGCCAACTCCTCGCCTGGAGCAGCTGTTCCTGCTTCCAGCCACCACCACCGATCGCCTCTCCTCTCCTTCCCTCGACCTTGAGCCGACCACCAATCCCGCCGAGCTACCCCTGTCTCCACCCGAGTCACTACCACCCTCCACGACCGGCCTCCACGCCTGAACCACCATCCCCTCGACCTCCATCTCCCCTCGTCCACCTTGCCACCACTGCTACCGTCTTCTCCCTCGCCATCACCACCTCGTCCCAATCCCAGCTCCTCCCTGTCATCGACCCCTTCCTCCCTGTTCAACCTCCATGACCGGACCTCCCCTCCCCTGGGCAGACCTCCCGTCATCCTGGCCGGTATCACCCTTCACTACCACCCTACATTATCATCACCACCATACATTATCATCACCATACATTATCATCATCCTAGTCATCATCATCATCGTCCTCATCATCACATCATCCACATCATCGTCCTCGTCATCTCCATCACCCACATCATCATCCTCGTCATAACCATCGGCCACATCATCATCGTCGTCATCACCATCGTCCACATCATCATCCTCGTCATCACCATCACCCATATCATCTTCATAATCATCACCATCATCATCATGATCGTCACCCTCATCGCCATTATCATCATCATCACCTCCATCTTAACCCTCATCGTCATCATTGACATTGTCGTCATCATCACCATCGCCATCGTCGTCATCATCGTCGTTAACTTCGTCATCATCATCCATATCGTGCCATCATCATCGTCATCATCGTCGTTTACCATCGTCGTCGTCACCGTCATTCCCGTGCGCGTACCCCGAGGATATTGGATTTATCTGCGCGACTTCAGGAGCATGTTATTGGTGCTACACAGCTTTCTTGCCAGGCAAGTATACCTTGCCTTGTTGTTCTGTTTAAATTCTGTATTATTATTTGCATATTTATATTATATAACTGTACGCGTCCGAGAGAGACTCGGGTGTAGTCAACGAAGGCGTTGACGTTAGGACTTGTGTCTGACCTAGTGTCTAGTAGACCCACCTAAAGTTATGGAGTTATCGGTATGACTCCCCAGGCCTTGACACATTTCTTACACGTTTTGTGAGTCTCATTTAGGGCTCAGACTTGTGTATGCGGTTGGCCACCTGTACGTGTAGGTCGTGCGACGGATAGGGTATAACTGCTAATAGTGATGCATGTTAGAAGACTTAGCAGTTATTAGTAGTCGGAGCATAAATTATTGTAGTACGAAGGTCCAATCATTGTCCTTGTTTGGTTGTAAGGTTGGACTATGGTTCTAACGATAGACTATGAGCCAGAGTTACGGCACCGATACTTGCACTCCGTCTCGGTGTAGTAGCTACAGCGTGTTGTGGATACAACATGCATAGATTATTGGGTGGGGAGGACGACTAGTAGGCGTATGGGACACCCACTTCCTTTACACTGATGCCACACTCAACGGAGTTATATAGACGATATATACTACATTGATGCCACGTTCTTCGGAGCTATATGGACGATATACTATACTGATGCCACGTTCTTCGGAGCGATATGGACGATATACTATACAGATGCCATGCTCTTCGGAGCTGGATGTTATTATATTACAGCACCCTTGTATGGGGGCATATGTGGCATATACTAGCCAGTTGTCACGATTGGTGAATTACGTCAGCATATGTCTAGCCTACACTTTTCCATACACTCAAAGTTGTTCTCAAATTGCATTCACTTAGATGGTTAGCGCACCCCCTTTATTTATTCAGTATTTACTTTATGGCATGCTTCTATGTATCTTGTTATGTCCCTCTGAGGACCTGGTCCCTTTCCAGGTGTAGATGTTCATGAGTATTCGCAGGAGCGCAGATCCGGATTGCTACGTATGCTGCGAGGAGGTCTTCTCTTTGAGCCCGTGATTGTTAGTTGATATTCTTATGTTGTATTTATCTTTTTTATTCTATATTCAAGTTCGGTAGTGGATTTGTTTCCATCCGACTACCATCATTAGATACTTTATATTGAGATCTAGCTACATAGTTATTGGTTATCCATTTATTCATTGATTTATGTGGATGAGATTTAGTTATGCCCTGTGACTTGTGATAAATATATACCACTTATGAATTAGTGTTCATGATACAGCATATGTATGTGTTATAGTTTCCATATATTGGAGTTGCCTTATATATGCGGCTGACATGCTTACGTGTCCCAGTCCTATGTATTTTGGGACTGGGGCATGACACAAATCCTAATTTCTCCACTCCAAATCTCATCCCTCTCATTCGTATTTTCCAAAGAGGATAAGAAAATTGTCATTGCTCGAGGAAGCTTGAAGAGGAGTCCAAGTGTTGAGGATCGTGTCCACTTTGTCTTTCTCGTGTCCAAATTCGGAGTTCTTCTAGGAGGTCACTCAAAACCTAGGTAATTCTCTATTTTCTACTCTATTTATGGTTAAAAATACCCATTGGACCTATAGAAACCCTCTCATAGGTGGAATTAACTCTATTTAGCTAGATCTAATTGTTAGAAGCTCTCATTTATCTAGATCTATGATTTTTTCTTGTGGAATGTTCTTTATGCCTCAAATTTGGGGGTTTGGGTCTATTAGAGTAATTCTCCTTAATTTGTATTTCTAACTAATTACTTTAGTAATATGAGGATGTATTTGTTATGTATATATGGTGTTTGATGGATATTAGGGATTTGGTGCCATGATTGTGGGTATATCATGAATAGATGGCGAGTATCTTGGTGTGCACACCAAGTATTTGATGTATTGCATTGGTGTGTGTATGAGCCTTTAGTGAGTGTTACATATGTATACGTATATAGAATACATTTAGATAATGTTTGTTTAAGAGTGTTTAGGTGATAGTGTGTTGTGTTGTGGAGTGGGGCTGGTGTGCTCGAGTGTGTTCAGTTCAGCAAGGAGAGGGTATGTAGAGTTTTATTGCAACAATTGCATTTTATGCACTTGCAGTCCAGAGAAGGGGGATACAGTGAAGTGAAAGAGAAGTTGTTGCTACCACAACAACTTATTGTTGTTGCCAGTGCATAGCAACAGGGATATATTGCAGAGCATGGCAACTCCTTGCAGTTGCATTACAGTGCATCCCTGTGCACAGTCTTGCAACTGTAAGTGCAATGCCAGATCTCTAAGTGTGTATTTGTGTGATGTTAAGGTTGATTGTGATGTTGCATTGTGTGTGTGTGAGAGAGATTGCATTGTGTAACAGTAAACTAAAAAGGGAAGTGATTGGTAATCTTGTACCAGTACTTGGATCAAGTGTATTGGTATATGAGGCTCGGGGTACAGTCCAGTCACTAAGGTGTAGTGCTTAGGTATCAAAGTGATACTACAAGGTGGTATCATGATATCAAAATTAGAAAGTGTAGGTTGATGTATAGTTGAGTTTTGAGAGATCTAGAGAGTGAGTGTAGGAATATATATATATCTGTATGAATATGTGTGACTGTTGGTTAGTTCTTATGTACCTGGTGGTTGATGTATTGACAGTTTGGTACACTGTTTGGTAAACAACAACAACAGAAGTCGAGAATAACCTAGTAGCAACTGCAATTGGTGTAGTAACAATGGCAGGTAGGTGTGAGGGTGAGTTGAGTATGAGGTGTGCACCTGTGTGGTTTGGGGGAGAGGATGTGCTTGATTTAGGGTTTGGTTTAAATTTAGTTTAGAGTTAAGGGTCTGTTGCAGTATCAGTTTTGAGATGTGATACCAAATAGAGTATTAGACTTAAGGGGTATAGGTTAGTGTGTGGGAAGTATTTTGTGTATTCCATATATTAGTATTGGTTGTGGTATTGTTTGATAGTGGAAGTTGATGTGTATCATGATACACATAGTATCATGTTTTTGGTTAGTGTGCGAATCATTAGTATAAGTAAGCTTGAGGGTTGAGAGGGCAAGAATGTGTTAGCTAAGTATAGCATATGAGTGTGAGGAGAGAGGGAAGTCTGAGGAGACTGAACTGAGAAAGAGGAATCTAACAACAGTAGTTAATAGGAATATGGGTTAGGCAGTAGCAGCAAGTGCTTGGTGGCACTGATAAGTTGACTGCACCAGAGTGCAGTCGGGTATGGAAAGCTTGAGGGGAGTGTAGGAATGACTGGTACTTGTATCCGTAAATATGAATTGGTATGTAGAAGAGTGTATTAATGAGAGGAGATGTGTATCATTATATATTAAGGTATCTTGTGTCATCAAGGTGTATATGTTGGTACCTAAATTAGTCAAGGTATTATTTGGATAGGGGTGCGCTATGAGCATCAGTGTAAATGCGAGTATTAACAAGTAAATATCAAGTTGTCTAAGTTAGAGTGTGTCAATAGGAGCAATCATGTAGTATCAGGCTAATTAAATGTCTATGACTAGAGTAGAGTGCATGGTGTATCAGTACATCAATAAGGTGCAGGTGACTTGAGTGCACAGTTAGAAATATGGTAGCAGTTGCATTGGGGAGAAACGGAAGTGTAGGTACTGGAGGGTATGCAGCAGGTGTAAAGGGAAGTTGGGTCTTGGTGTGTGTCTGCAGTGAGGTGTTACTTGAGGGTGTATCAGTTAAGGCATTGTGTGAGGAGGAAGTACCAGCAATTAAGAAGGATGAGTGATACTAAATTGTATCAGTAAGTGTGAGCTTGTAAGTCGTAGGTTTTAGTTAGATATTGGAATGTATCTAGAAATATGGATATTGGGCATAAGTAATGGGCAAGGAAAGATGACTTCCATGGGTGATACCTTGGGTATTTTGTATCAAGACACTAGGTATCAAGTATTAGGTATATGGATAGGTTATTGAGTGAAGTACTAGATACTAGTTATGGTATCAGTGAGGTAATAGGCTAAGATAATAGACTTGAGTATAGGTAATGTTTGAGTATCGAGATATTAGTGTAGTGGTCTAGGTATTAGTGTTGTGTTTTGGTAATAAGCTAGGTAATTGAGTTGGGTTAAGATACTGGTATTTATGAGTCCATATAGTGCATATATGTGATATACAGTACAATATTAACTAATATGACTTAGAAACCTAGGTATAACCTAGTTTTGACTAGTGTTGACTAGTTTAACCCTAAAAGTCAACAATTTGGGTAGTTTGACCTAGTTTGACCAATATAACCTAGTCTTGACCTAGAAAACCATTTTTAGCTTATTTAAACTTGTTTATCACTTTATTACACTAAATGACATGCAATCTTTTATATATGTTTGTGTGACACCAGTTGGATAACGGGTCACATTATTTTCTCAGGACCACATGCGAGTACATTCTCTGATAGTTTTCATTAATTGATAATTATTATATTTCAAGTATTTAGAAATGTTATATCTGATCCTTGGTACTGTGGTACACGGATTGGTATTGACATTGGATCTTCAGTCATGAGATGTGACCTTGACTCATCGCAATAGTATTGAATATTGTTTCTTGTTTGGTATTGGATAACATTAGATAATATTGGTTAATATTGGATACACTTGCTAGTATCGTGTCATGGTTGGATCCATCGTATCAGTCGGGGCGAAGGAATTACTAGCTAGATATGTGATCAAGAACTATTGGCAAGTAGTGTAAATCATCGGTTACTAGCTAATCATAAAATTTACGTATAGTTGAGCTAGTTTTCCTTTAGTGTAAATTATTGAAACTCCTAAGTCGATCACATATATAAATAGTATTTCAAAACACTTAGTATAGTTGCAGTTCTTCATATCCAGTTCATAGATTACATTGTTTTGCACCTGATATTTTAGTTTTTTTCTCTTTCATCTTATATATGCATTGTCTATACCCTATTGCTTACATTATCCGTGTTCCTTTACTATTGCCATTGCATCAGTTTATTGTTTCTTATTGTGTTTAGCATCCTCTATTTTACTATTTTATATTCTTTGTCAATTAATTTAAACTACTATTGGGTTGTACTCGTTCCATCTTGACTGGATATATTTTTCAGACGACGACTTAGAGGACTGGTTTCTTACGTACTACGGACCACAGGAGGGGATAACAACCATGGGCCGTGACATTCATGATTGATTATCGGGAGGTCTAGATGGTATCACCTACCACCTTAGTTAAATTTTCTAGTACTTTTACATTGTGCTGGATTTGTCTCCAGCTTCGAGACATTGATTTGTTAATTCTGTTTTAGACTTTGTGATGATGTTGTTAGACTTATATACTTGGATTTTGATTATAACAATTCTAGCTTGTGACTTGTGAGATTCTTTTTCTTCTTGGATATTGTGCCATTTTTTTCTTATAGTTTATTGTGATTGAGTATCGTTCTATTACTATCTTTTGTCCTCCATTTGGAGTTGAGATATTCTTGACAGGTTTCATTATATATATATTGTGTGAGATGTTAGATAGTATTGTTGACCTAGACAGTATTCTACTGCCGATGTTGCGACGTAAGCGGGACGTACCCACATACCCGTGCCCTCACACCAGGTGCGGGTCGTGACATAGACTCAATGGGCAATCGGAACTCATCTCGCGATCTCGGGATCCGATAATTGTATCCCTCGAGTGGAGAGATGTACCGTACCCGCCCAAGTACAAGCACTTTAACTTAACTCCGTTTAATGGAAAGATATCTCCCCGTCAATTCATGAGTTACTTCGAGACGACAATGGGACATAAGCCTCATAAAGTTACCCTCTTAACCAAGCTCTTTGTCGGGGCATTGGCTGGAATAGCCTTCGATTGGTTCTACAACATCCAGGACAACTGCATTTTGTCGTTTGATGATCTCAATGGTCTTTTTCTTGCTCGGTTCTACAACGGAAGAAATGACACGGCGATGTCTTCTTTAATGGATATCACACAAAGAGAGAAAGAGTCTGTACGGGAATACATCGAATGGTACAGGAAAGCGGTGCTAAAGTTACTCCCCGGTAACCCTGAGTCTACGCTGATGGACACCTGTCGGAGAAATCTTCTACCCACAATCAGACTCTGAATGGGCGAATCTCAATTTAAAGACTAGACGATGTTCATCATAAATATTGTTGGTGCTGAGAAGAAAGTAAAGGACGCCCGTCTCTTGGGAATACAGATCTTCGTCGTTGATGATAGGAGAAAACACCCTTATAATAACAATAATAGCCCCGGGATGGCAAGGGAAAGCAGGCTCTTGTAGCCAATATAACCAAGAAGCCCAAGCAAAAGCCTACAGAGCCTCCAAAATCGAAGAAAACTTATTCCTTCGAAGATAATGATGTCATGGCAATCTTTGATGTATTAATAAAGGAAAACAAGCTTCGGTTCTCCGAAGTCAAGTGCCCTGTTGAGACAGTCGATGTGAATAATCTGAAGTACTGTCACTACCATCGATATGTCCACTATGCGACGCGGGATTGCTAGATACTGAAGCGGTACATTCAGCTCTGCTCGATACCAAGGCCCTCACCTTGGATTTCGATGATAAAACAGTTCCCGCTAATATGGTATCTCTCCAGTTCGGTAAATTTTTGCCAAAGGAAGCCTAAGACGGAGTGATCCCGATCCCCAAGAAAATAATGGAGGTTGTTAATCTCCCGCCAGCTCGTGACTAAACAGCCGGGCTGATACCTCTCACCACATCACGGGGAAAGGTCATGTAGGTTCATCCAGATCTTGCTCCAGACTTGATGCAGCAAGCACCACCTTCGGCCACAAAGTCCAAGGGAAAGAAGTCTAAGTCTTGTTACAGGATTTCACTACTTTCCAAGAAGCTATAATAAGAACGATAACGTCAGGACTGGCGTACCAACGAGAGTACGACGTCTCTGACGATGGTGCGCTCCCAATCGCCGTACATATAATATCCGATTCAGGTCCATCCCTGCCTCTGGCAGCGGACAAGTCCTAGCAGAAAGAAACTCGCTTCGATAAACCGCTGCGCAAAAATACAGCTCAGGGACTGGAGAAGCCCTAAAACTTTAACATCTTGGAACAACTGGCTAATACCCCAGCGAAGTTGTCACTATTCGATCTTCTCCGACTCTCCAAAGATACTTGGGTTGCTCTGAGTGAAGCATTACAAAATGCTGACACCTACCTTGCTCAATTCAAGACGCCGGTAGAGAATCCTGCCACATGCCCCCACTGTAATAATATGATGGAGGCGATACCCATCATCACTTTCTCGCAATAAGACATATTGCTAAAGAATAATAGGCACGATCGCCCTCTGTAGTACACAGGGTACATCGACGCCATCAAGGTGGACCGAATGCACATCGACCTCGGCTCGTTAATCAGCATTATCCTGCAGAGTCTGCTTCAGACCTTGGACATCCCGATGTATTGCCTGACAACAACCAATATTTCCATCATTGGCTTTAACGTAGGGAGGAGCTACCCTCTGGGAAAGATTCGCTTGAAGTGTCAGACCAACGATTTAAAAACAGAGGTCACTTGCTACATCATAGAGGTAGACGTATCCTACAACGCCTTTTGGGACATCTGTGAATACACCAGTACATGATCGTACCGTCGACCCTGCACCAGTGCTTAAAGTACGTGGACAATCATGGCATCGTTAAGACAGAATTTGTCGACGTGATCCATTCAATGGGGTTGAGGCCTACTACTCTGAATCGATCCTCTACAAGCAAGTCCACCAAGATGAAGGTATCAATGATGCCGACGATGAGGCAGAGACTGGGACAACATTGGACGAGCCCTTGAGATTCTATCTCAAAGTACGCGTTCCTGACACAGCCCCTTCCCTCATAGTAAAACTTCACAAGAAAGCACCCGAACCTTTGGTCATTCTCCTTCATAGACAGAGTCGGCCATTGAAGGAAGATCCGACACCTACTACGACTTCCGAACTCCTAGTGGTAAAGTTGCACAGGAGACCTCCGAAGCCGTCACTCGTACTGGGGATAAATCTCAAAAATGACGAACTAGAAGAGTACGTAGCCGCTCATGTTAACGTTTCTTCTATTGACGATGTAATTCCTAAGGATAAGATACCTTATTTTATGAATAAATGGCTATCTTTGAACTACTCGGATGTTGCACATCTCAACACATTGTATTCCATGGAGCACGGTCTAGGCTGTCACCTGCATACACAGGTGACTACCACATATGCAATGAACCAAATTCTCCCCAATCAAAACTCCTACTTCATAGTTCCAACAAGGAAGAGGGGAGACAAACTCATCATCTTCGCCAGAGTATAAAGTCCCCAATCCTTCGTCCCAGAGGAACTTGAGCCAGAACTCGACACCGGCAAAATGCCAATTCACCGTTACAACTCTCAAACCAAGGGCATCATCCAAAAGATAGGATACAATCTGAAAGCCGCTTGGGGCTTGAACTATGGAAAAGACCGATGGCTGTCTCTGCGTCTGCAAGCTTCTACAGGCAAGTTCGAGGATTACTACCATAAGACCAAACATGGCTTAGGTATGTCACGCCTCCCACGACTCCCGAAAGCTCTGATGAAGAAGATGAGTTACACTCTCACTCTTCAGAATCTTTCGCTTGGGACTTCAATATCAGTATCGGGGAGATGCTCAAACAAAATTATCTGCTAACATGGTGTCAGCTGACCCTGGGGATGTCACGCCCCAGTCCCAAAATATGTAGAACTAGGAAAAAGTAAACATGCCAGCCGTATGTATATAGCAACTCCAATATATGGAAACTATAACACATACGTACGCTGTATTATGAATAAAATTCATAAGTGGTATAGATTTATGTCATAAGTCACAGGCATAACTAGATCTCAACCATAGAATCAAATAAAAATGAATAACCAATCAACTATATAACTGAATCAAGTATAAAATGCTTGATAAGAATAATTAGTTGGGTTGAGACAAATCTACTACCAAACTAAAATATAAGAGAAAACAGAATAAGTACATCTAAGGATCAATGAGGCTTGAAGGAAAGACCTCCTCGAAAGAGAGAGAAGTAGCAAGTCTTGGTTCGTGCTCCTGTAGATAGTTATGATCGTCTACACCTGAAAAGGGACCAGGTCCTCAGAGGGACGTAACAAGATACATAGAAGCATGCCAATAAAGTACTGTAAATAACATCCAAAAAAGTCTCCTAACCATTCTATTTGAAATGCACTTTTGAGGACAACAACCTAATGAGGAGCTCTCAACTCATACAGGTGCTTGACACACATAGTGATCAACCGAGTCACTAGCGGCCAATCTAAAGGAAAAGTAAATAAATGCTCGACACAAGTAGAGCTCTATAGAGTCACCCGTGGCTAATCTAGAGGAAAAGTAAATAAAAATAAGATCCCCCACGCTAACAGATCTCCTCCCCACCTTATGATCCTATTCGTATCGTCTCCACAACACGATGTTACCTCTAAATAACTGCCAAATCTTCTAGCATGCAAATCTATTAGCAGTTATCTCATATTGCACGTCTCGACGTATCGATAATCAATCGAAACATAAGTCCGTGATCTACATGAGACTCACAACTGGTGTAAGAAATGTGTTACGACCAAATGAGATATAAAGATACCTTACAATCATGGCACGGTCTCTTAAATCTAGGTCAATATGCATAACAAATAAAATATGAAACAAAAGATGACGCCATCCGTCATTGCACCCAAGTTTCCTTAGACGTACAATTTAATAATATAAATAAATAAGAAAATAAATGACAGAAATAAAACATGTATATGGAAATGTAAATAAACAATAGTAGTAGTGGCAAGGTATACTTGCCTGGTGTCCGAGCAGAGTTTAGACAATATCCTGATAGTGAATATGTCAAGTCAACAATAACACGAAGATATATATATATATATATATATATATATATATATATATATATGAACGTCTCCGGATGCTGAAATAAATATCACCAATATTTCCAAAATAAGCGAGATAGCCAGAAAACTCTATCCTTTCATCCAATTTGGATACAGTGGAAAAACTATAATTTTGGGCCAAAGCGGGGTTCACAAGTGGCCCACTTTATACCAAAATGCATGCCAGGGTAAAGGTCTCTAAATGGGACAAATTGTTCATCAAAAAAAATCCTAAATGACAATACGAACTCAAAGGTATGTCCAGTTTTGGATTCCAGTAAGCCGATCACAAAATCGCTCGTTAAATCAAACCATGGGCCCACGAATAAATGGCTCAGTCAACTATCTCGGAATAGGGTGAAACTTGGGTCACAGGACCAGCTGATACAACGAATCCAATAGCACAAGTTTTGTCATATTTCGACGAATGTACACAAAGTAGGGTAGTTATATGCAAAAGTTGTGATATGAAAACTTTTTACGAATACGGGTTGATTCCGACGTGCACACACGTCCGAATCAACTTTTGCGAAAGCCCACACATCCGGATATAACATACTCTCCTAAATAGGTGATATTCCAATACATTATATCATGTATATGGTGCTCCTGCTTCAGCCGCAATGCTCCAAGGCTCCATAGTTAATTCCATGCCTTAGTGCACACGAGGGAAGACTCCGCACTGAATGAGGTACTATCGTACCCTACGACCAATCTTGTGGGTTATCAGTACATCTAATGCACTAGTGGGAAGGCTTCTCGCCCACTTGACAAAACCAAACACGTACATTTAGTTATGTGCACAAACTATTTCAATTGTCTTTCTAATCTTGCCTTATGATCAGTTTCATGGCATGCGATATAAAGCCTAACTCGTGTTGCAGATATAGAATCTTGCATAAGATAATACGACACAACTTACCAAATCATCCTTCCCTGTCCAAGGTAAATCAAGTTAACCAACCATAATAATAAAGCAAAGGAACGCATATGGAAACTTAGTATATTTCGAACGTATTTCTGCCTCAGGTGAATGATATACTCAGATTACTCAGATGTGTTATACTCAGAACGTTCAGATGTGTTATACTCAGATTTACTCAGATGTGTTATACTCAGATTCCAAGTTCTATGCAAGTAATACAAGATGAGATTATTCCCTTAACTAGGTACGTTGACCTCTTTTATTAGCATGCAATAGATGATTCGTCTAGTGACTAGCATGTATGGTTCATATTTTATGTGTGAAGGTGAGGCAAATATAGGTTCATCGAAGCCACCCACCTTAGCTGTCACATCCCAGTCCCAAAATATGTAGGACTAGGACACGTAAGCATGCCAGCCGCCTGTATATGACAACTCTAATATATGGAAACTATAATACATGCGTACGCTGTATAATGAATAATAATTCACAAGTGGTAAAACTATCATAAGTCACAGGGTATAATCTAAATCTCATCCACATAAATCAAATATAAATGAATAACCTATATCTATGAAACTAGATCTCAATATAAAGTATCTAGATATGATCGTCGGATAGAAATAAATAAACAAGATAAATACAATATAGTTGACAGTGGACTATTCTAACGAGATCACGAGGCTCGAAGCGAAGACCTCCTCGAAATATACGTAGCAAGTCCGGATCTGTGCTCCTGCAAATACTCATGAACATCTACATCTGAAAAGGGACCAGGTCCTCAGAGGGACATAACAAGATACATTGAAACATGCCATAAAGTAAATACTGAATAAATAAAGGGGGTGTGCTAACCATCTAAGTGAATGCAATTTGAGGACAGCTTAGTGCGTAGGGAAAGTGTAGGCTAGACATATGCTGACGTAATTTGTCAATCGTCGTGACTGACTAGTATATGCCATATATGCCCCCAGACCATGGGCACTTTGATATATAATAACGTCCATCTCCGAGGAGCATGGTATCTGAAATAGTATAACGTCCAACGTTCTTTAGAGTGTGGTATCTGCAAAATCATCAAGTAACATCCAACACTCTAAAGAACGTGGTATCTGCAATATATATACGTCCGTATCACTCCGTCGAGTGCAGTATCTGTATAAAGGAGGTGGGTGTCCCATACGTCTACTAGTCGTCCTCCCCGTCCAATGATCTATGCATGTCGTATCCACAACACGCCTTAGCTACTACGCCGAGGCATCGTAACTCTGGCTCATAGTCTATCGTTAGAACAATAGTCCAACCTTACAACCAAACAAGGACAAGGATTGGACCTTCATACCACAATATTCTATGCTCCGACGACTATTAACTGCTAAGTCTTCTATCATGCATCGCTAATAGCAGTTATTCCCTATCTGTCGCACGCCTACACGTACAGGTGGACAACCACATACGCAAGTCCGTGCCCTACATGAGACTTACAACACGTGTAAGAAATGTGTCAAGGCCTGGGGAGTTATACCGATAACTCCACAACTTTAGGTGGGTCTGCTAGACACTAGGTCAGACACAAGTCCTAACGTCAACGCATTCGTTGACTGCACCTGTCTCTCTCTCGGACGCGCACAGTTATATAATCTAAAATAATAAACATACAACTAAATATATAACTGAATTTAAACAGTATAACAAAGCAAGGTATACTTGCCTGGCAAGAGAGCTGCAAAATGTAACGTCCAGATGTCAAACACCAAGAGTCAGAAACTATGGCCTCAGAATGAACGTCTCCGGATGCTGAAATAAACATCACCAACGTTCCCAGAATAAGCGAAATTGCTAGAAAATACTACCCTTTCGTCCAATTTGGACACAGGGGCAAAACGGTAATTTCGGGTCAAAGCGGGGTCCATAATGGCCCACTTTGAACCAAAAAACGTGCTAAGGGTAAAGGTCTCTAAATGGGACAAATTATAGGTCAAAAAAATGCTAAATGTCAGTACGAACTCAACGGTATGTCCAAATGTGGATTCCGGTGAGCCGAACACAATTTTGCCCAAAAAGTCAACCGTGGGGCCTGCCAATAGGCGACTTGGTCAACTGTCTCAGAATTGCATGAAAATTGGGTCACAGGACCAGCACAATACCACGAGTCTAGTGGCGCAAGTTTCGTCGCATTCTGACGAGCGTGCACTAAATGCGCAGGGGTTTTGCAAAAGTTGCGACACGGGAAAATTTTGCGGATACGGGCTGATTCCGATGTGCACAGGCGTCCAAATCTATTTCCGTGAAAGCTCACACGTCTGGTTATACTGCACGCACTTTTTGATATACTTGTTATACGATGGGACGGTCCCGTTTGGAGGGGCGCGCTCCGTATCCCAAATTTTAGAATTTAGAAAAAGTAAGTTTTCAGGATTTTCTACCTAATTTATTTTTATATACAGCAACAAATAAAATATTGTATTTGACAAAAAATAAACTAGGTTAGGTGGTCTTCGCATACCAAAATGGTAAACCGAATTCGGATCTCTGTGGTGGGACATACGAGTCCGTGAACATAGGTAGTTTATCGCAGTTTTCTGCGTTCCCAAAAGTTGTCATTTTCCGTTAACTTGGGCACTGTTTTTGCCTAGGTTCACGCGCTGTTCGAGGTAAACTAATGCACAGGATTTAGAGATGGATAGGTGGTGAACGTACCGGTGAAGACAGGATCGAGTTTGGTCGAGCGAGGAGACGGAAAACATGTTGTGAACACAGGTACTCTGCTATCCATTTCTGCAGTTGCGGCGCGCTGAATTGCGAGGACGTCGGCGGGCGGCGCGGGGCGGCGCGGGGCGGCTCCGGCGGCTCTGGCTGGAGGCGGCGGTGGTCGCAGGGCTCGAGGGTGGAGATCTTAAGGTTAGGGTTAGGGTTCTTATATAGGGATGGGGAGGTCGGCGGAAGAGAAACCGCGGGGGGGGGGGGGGGGTGGACCGCGTGCGAGCGGTTTCTAAAACCGCAGCAGCTGCTGCTGTTTCTTTCTTTCTTACTTAATGGGTTAGTTTAGGGGCGGGTCGGGTTAGGATAGGGTTTGGGTTTGGGTAGAGATCCATTGAGTTTTCTAAATTCTTTTCTTTTCTTTTCTTTTCTTTTCTTTTCTTTTCTTTATTCCTATTTCCTATTTCATTTCTTTTTCTTTCTTTTTCTAATTTCTAATAAACTATATATATATATATATATACCTAAAAAATTCTAGAAATTATATTTGTGCATACCATTAAGCTATCAGCTGTCCACAGGGTCTCCTACATGTAATAAATTAGAAAAATTTTATAATGGCTCCAAAAATCCCTTAAATGCACAAATACCTCAAATGAAAATTAAATAAATTATATTTCCTCTAATTAGCTCATAATTACTATAAATATATTAAATAATTAATAATAATAAAAATTAATACGATTTTCAGAATTAGGGGTTTTATAATCTTCCCAACTTATAAAAATTTCGTCCTCGAAATTAAAACCAAGTCACGGTAGAAAGTCAAGGATGGCATAAGATATAAATTAACAAAGTAATTTCATACCTTGGTCAACGAATAGGTTCGGGGAAATCTTGCGCATATCGTCCTCGCGTTCCCATGTAGATTCTCCTGGCGCGCCATGCTTCCATGCCACGCGAACTAAGGGAATAGACTGGTTCCTCAACACTTTCTCTCGATGATGAAGGATTCCCATGGGTTGATCTTGGTATGACAAGCTCGACCCAATGGTGATCTCCTAATGGTCGAGATCATGACTGTTGTCTTCCACATTTCGCCTGAGTTGTGACACATGGAATACATCATGTACTCCCTCAAGTGAAGGTGGTAGCGCACGTCGATATGCCACTTCTTCCACTCTTTCTAGCATATCAAATAGTCCAATATGCCTTGGACCCAACTTATTGCGCCCTCCGAATCGAATGGTGCCTCTGGTAGGTGATATCCTCAAGAAGACATGATCGCCCTCTTTGAATTCCAAGGGACGACGATGACGGTCTGCCCACTGCTTTTGTCTGTCTTACGTTGCTCGCAAGTGTCCTTGTATCTTCTTAACTATCTTTATGGTATTGACCACCAATTCCGGTCCCAGAATCTGACGTTCTCCCACGTCACTTCAACACACAGGAGACCTACAATTTCTTTCATATAATGCTTCAAACGGAGCCATCTGGATACTCGCTTGATAGCTATTGTTGTAAGAAAACTCCACAAGATGTAGGTGGTCCTCCCATGATCCTCCAAAGTCTAACATACAAGCCCTCAATATATCCTCCAATGTCTGAATAGTACGCTCTGACTGCCCATCTGTCTGCAGGTGATAAGATGTACTGAACTTCAGACGAGTTCCAAGACTCCCTTGCATGCTCCTTCAAAAGTGCGATGTGAAACGCGAATCCCTGTCTGATATAATGCTGACTGATATACCGTGCAATCTTACGATCTGCCTCATATATAAGTCAGCTAAAGCTTCTGTAGGCTGGCCAATTCTAAAAGGTAAGAAATGTGCTGACTTGGTGAGTCGGTCCACTATTATCCGTACTGCATCTCTTCCACTTGGACTCTTAGAAAAACCCGTGACGAAGTCCATAGTGATGTGCTCCCACTTCCACTCTGGAATCGGAAGTGGTTGCAATAATCCTGCTGTTCTCTGGTGCTCCGCCTTTACTTGCTGACATACTAGGCATTTAGCTACAAAGCGAGCTATCTCTCTTTTTATTCCATGCCACTAAAAGTGCTGCCGTGAGTCACGATACATCTTAGTGCCTCCAGGATGAATAGAATATATCGAACTATGAGCTTTTGTTATCAGCTCCTATCGAATCTCTTCATTTGGAACATAAAGACGATCACCACATCGCAATGTCCCATCTGCTCCGGGTAAAATTACTTCAATGCCAAGATCTTGCAAGTCCTCCAATAATTCTCTCTATGCTGTCAAGAAATAAGCTGGTAGCTTCCGGCTTAACGCGTCTGCTACAACGTTAGCCTTGCCTGGGTGATAATGTAGCTCTATCTCGAAACCTTTCATCAATTCAAGCCATCGTCGTTGCCTCATATTTAATTCCTTCTGCGTGAAGACGTACTTGAGGCTTTTGTGGTCTGTATAGATCTCCACTCGTTCCCTATATAAGTAGTGTCTCCATAGCTTCCGAGCAAATACAACGGCTGTAACTTCCAGGTCATGAGTTAGATAATTCTTCTCATGCACTTGTAACTGTCTAGATGCATATGTAATCACCTTACCATGCATCATCAATATGCATCCCAAGCCGTTCCTTGATGCGTCACTGTAGATCACATAACTTCTTGATCCTGATGGAATGGTCAATACTGGTGCTATGGTCGGTCGCTTTTTCAACTCCTCGAAAGCGGCTTGACACTCGTCGGTCCATATGAATTCTTGATCCTTACAAGTCAACCGAGTCATAGGTACTGTTATCCATTCAGGAGTCAGTCAATTGTCCATCCGGGTGAAATCTATTTAGACCCCTGATAGCAAAATGATACATTCTTCATCGAAACACTTGAGTTCTGAACTTGACCAAAGTTATGAGGCAAAAAATTTCATGCTGCCATAGTGATGCATGTATCAGGAAGGTAATAAAATAAAATATAGGTAGGTAGTGAAGGGTCATTCTAAAGGTAGCATAGTTTTAAACTGAAATCAAATCTAATAATAGAGTTTGGTAATTTCCCAAGAAACAAACAAAAATGGCTACAGAAATAATACACTTTTCGTACTTATACTAAGCACGAGGTTTCGTCTTTTCAAAATAAGAGAAGACGGAAAACAATAATCAAGAGTTCAAGGATGAGGTAATAGATTAGAAGTGTGGGGGTCAAGGCGTTTAAAGAATTCAATGAGAATTGTCAAGGCAGTTGTGGATTGAAATCATATTTTGGTAATTCCTATTCACATGCTCGTATCAGTACAGTTATGTAACTGATACGATATGCTCAGACATATCTAGAGGACAAGTACATTCGTCTATTAATCACTATATATCTTAATACACGTAAAGTAGTTATGCGAAGGGCGAACCAAGCGCACTATGGTTGATCAGACAGTAATATACTAATTCTGAAATGTATTAGTGTAGTACTCCAATAATACATATATCATGAACAAGCTTGATAAAGAGTAAGCTTGCAAAACTAGGCTATAATAGCGGCATAAGTCAAGGTAATACAGAAAATATAAGTACGCTAGATTATTATGAGAGAAGTTACAAAATAATTCCATTTCACATGGTAGATAAGACTCATCCCGTCTCTACAGTTGTCATACTAACTCCTTGTCTAAGTCACTAGTAGACCAAATAGGGGTATGGCCTTCTAAGTTCTACAGTCTTAATAAACACTATCATCTTATGCTAGCATATAGTTAATTTTATTCAGTTACACTTCAATAATGAGTCCAGAGGACTATGTGTTACTAGGTTGTGAGGCATACTACCCAACTTAAAATAATAAACTAATACTATAACTGCCTTTAGGGGTTTCTACAAAATAACCTGGTCCTGGTAAATAAAGTAGAACTCTTATTAGGATATATGAGGAAAGATCTTGGTATTCATTAAGGTCTCCTATTGCATTATATAGGTAATGGTCATCTTAAGTCTTAGTCGTAGTGATTATAGAACAAGGTGTCAATAGTAAAAAAAAAATTGGAAAAATTACTGGTCTTCAAGGGAAAAGGGGATATAACTCGTATCGAGGTGTGGTACAAGTTACATGATTTAAACTAAGAATAATCAGGTCACAATCTAAAGGAACAACTCAAACTATCAAGCTCTAGCTACCAAGCACCTAATTTCAAAGTTCAAGATTACAACTATAATCCTAGCAAACTATATATCATTAACATAAGATAAAATTACTTGGCCAAAAATCAGAAAGGTTAGGTGGCACAAATCGAAAGATGAGGAGAAGAAGAACATAATTTAGTCGTCGCACAAAAGCGAGCGCTAAGGGTTCAGAGGAACAAGTCATAAAACTAAATAGAAAGACTCTAGATAATTTCATGGTTTCTCAAAGGGGAAGGTGGTATGCTAATCTCTGTGTTCGAGGTATGATTAAAGGAATATTCTATCAATTCCTCTTGGCTTCCTAAGGCATTGTTCGGCTACTATAAGACAAGGTGCTAAAGTTGTAGCTCTCTAGTACTATCTTACCATGAAAAGCTAGGTTCAGTCCTAATATTTAACCTTGGATTCTATTGGTTCCTCAATACTAGGTTCAAATACTATGGTCAAATTTTAAACTAATCCTAGTAGTGTTTATACTACTCTCAAGTCATACATAAATACATCAAGGGATAATGGTAAATTAATCTATAGGTAAGTGATGCTAGGGTTCATTAGGTAATATGGAAGGCTAGAGTTCATTAAGTATCCTAAACTTAATAATGTGTCAATGCCCTATTTGTGTTCTTAATAGGAATGTTACCCTAATTATCATCCTATCAACAGGGATTCCTATATTCTAGCAGGGGCTATACTCAAGGAATATTAGGGAAGGACAGGATTCAAGCAAGATTGTAATTATTCAAATGGAATGGATTGGTAGGAAGATAAGTCATAGTCAATTGTAGATGAGATCATATATTCTAATCCTAGGTACAGGCTTGCTCGGTACAGTAACGTAACCGAGACAATATGCTCTGACCTGCATGGGCCACCACTAAAAATATGTCACGCCCCAGTCCCAAAATATGTAGGACTAGGACACGTAAGCATGCCAGCCGCTTGTATATGACAACTCCAATATATGGAAACCATAATACATGCGTACGCTGTATAATGAAAAATAATTCACAAGTGGTAAAACTATCACAAGTCACAAGGTATAATCTAAATCCCATCCACAAAAATCAAATATAAATGAATAACCTATATCTATGAAACTAGATCTCAATATAAAGTATCTAGAGATGATCGTCGGATGGAAACAAATCCACTGCCGAACTAGAATATAAAATAAACAAGATAAATATAATATAGGTACAACATCTAACAATCACGAGGCTCGAAGCGAAGACCTCCTCGAAATATACGTAGCAAGTCCGGATCTGTGCTCCTGAGAATACTCATGAACATCTACACCTGGAAAGGGACCAGGTCCTCAGAGGAACATAACAAGATACATTGAAACATGCCATAAAGTAAATACTGAATAAATAAAGGGGGTGTGCTAACCATCTAAGTGAATGCAATTTGAGGACAGCTTAGTGCGTAGAAAAAGTGTTGGCTAGACATATCTGACGTAATTTGCCAATCGTCGTGACTGACTAGTATATGCCACATATGCTCCCAGACCATGGGCACTCTGATATATAATAACGTCCATCTTCGAGGAGCATAGTATCTGAAATAGTATAACGTCCAACGTTCTTTAGAGTGTGGTATCTGCAAAATCACCAAGTAACATCCAACACTCTAAAGAATGTGGTATCTGTAATATATATACGTCCGTATCACTCCTTCGAGTGCGGTATCTGTATAAAGGAGGTGGGTGTCCCATACGCCTACTAGTCGTCCTCTCCGCCCAATGATCTATGCATGTCGTATCCACAACACGCCTTAGCTACTACGTCGAGGCATCGTAACTCTGGCTCATAGTCTATCGTTAGAACAATAGTCCAACCTTACAACCAAATAAGGACAAGGATTGGACCTTCGTACCACAATATTCTATGCTCCGACGACTAATAACTACTAAGTCTTCTATCATGCATCGCTAATAGCAGTTATTCCCTATCCGTCGTACGCCTACACGTACAGGTGGCCAACCACATACGCAAGTCCGTGCCTTACATGATACTAACAATACGTGTAAGAAATGTGTCAAGGCCTGGGGAGTTATACCGATAACTCCACAACTTTAGGTAGGTCTGCTAGACACTAGGTCAGACACAAGTCCTAATGTCAACGCATTCGTTGACAGCACCCGAGTCTCTCTCGGACGCGCACAATTATATAATCTAAAATAATAAACATGCAACTAGATATATAACTGAATTTAAACAGTACAACAAAGCAAGGTATACTTGCCTGGCAAGAGAGCTACAAAATGTAACATCCAGATGTCAAACACCAAGAGTCAGAAACTATGGCCTCAGAATGAACGTCTCCGGATGTTGAAATAAATATCACCAACGTTCCCAGAATAAGTGAAATAGCTAGAAAATACTACCCTTTCGTCCAATTTGGACACAGGGGCAAAACGGTAATTTTGGGTCAAAGCGGGGTCCACCACTGGCCCACTTTGCACTGAAAAGCGTGTCAAAGGTAAAGGTCTCTAAATGGGACAAATTATAGGTCAAACAAACTCTAAATATCAGTACGAACTCAACGGTATGTCCAAATGTGGATTCCGGTGAGCCAAACACAATTTCGCCCAAAAAGTCAACCGTGGGGCCCGCCAATAGGCGACTTGGTCAACTGTCTTATAATTGCGTGAAGATTGGTCACAGGACCAGCGCGATACCACGAGTCCAATGGCGCAAGTTTCGTCGCATTCTGACGAGCGTGCAATAAATGCGCAGGGCTTTTACAAAAGTTACGACACGGGGAAATTTTGCGGATACGGGATGATTCCGACGCGCACACGGGTCCAAGTCAGTTTCTGCGAAAGCCCACACGTCTGGTTATACTGCGCACACCTTTTGGTACACGATGGGGCGGTCCCGTTTGGCGGGGCGCGCTCCGTATCACAAATTTTAGAATTTGGAAAAAGTAAGTTTTTGGGATTTTCTACCTAATTTATTTTTACATACAGCAACAAATAAAATATTATATTTGACAGAAAATAAACTAGGTTAGGTGGTCTTCGCATACCAAAAAAGAAAAATGAATTTGGATCTCTGTGGTGGGAGATACGAGTCCGTGAACATAGGTAGTTTACCGTAGTTTTCTGCGTTCCCAAAAGTTGTCATTTTCTGTCAACTTGGGTACTATTTTTCCTTGGTTTACGCGTTGTTCGAGGTAAACTAATGCACAAGATTTAGAGAGGGATAGGTGGTGAACGTACCGGTGAAGACGGAGTCGAGTTTGGTCGAGCGAGGAGACGGAAAACACGTTGTAAACACAGGTACTCTGTTGTCCATTGCTGCAGTTCCGGCGCGCTGAATTGTGCGGACGTCGGCGGGCGGGGCGGGACGGCTCCGGCGGCTCTGGCTGGAGGCGGATGTGTTCGCAGGGCTCGAGGGTGGAGATCTTAGGGTTAGGGTTCTTATATAGGGATGGGGAGGTCGGCGGAAGAGAAACCGCAGGGGGGAGGGGGAAACCGCGCGCGAGCGGTTTCTAAAACCGCAGCAGCTGCTGCTGTTTCTTTCTTTCTTACTTAATGGGTTAGTTTAGGGGCGGATCGGGTTAGGATAGGGTTTGGGTTTGGGTAGAGATCCATTAAGGTTTTTAAATTCTTTTCTTTATTCCTATTTCCTATTTCATTTCTTTTTCTTTCTTTTTCTAATTTCTAATAAACTATATATATATATATATATATATATATATATACCTAGAAAATTCTAGAAATTATATTTGTGCATACCATTAAGCTATCAACTTTCCATAGGGTCTCCTACATGTAATAAATTAGAAAAAATTTATAATGGCTCCATAAATCTCCTAAATGCACAAACACCTCAAATAAAAATTAAATAAATTCTATTTTCTCTAATTAGCTCATAATTACTATAAATAAACTAAATAATTAATAATAATAAAAATTAATACGGTTTTTAGAATTAGGGGTTTTATATTAGCGATAAATCGCATAGGCCGAGCGAGACTCCGAGCCCTCCTTTGGAAAGTCTAAGTCTGAACTTCTGCTGAAGGGCCAAGTCCGAATTTCTTTGCATCAACGAGTTATCTCACCGAGCTAGGCGAGACGGGTCATTGTACTTGCGCCGTTTGAATCGGCTCTCCGGGTTGAGCGGAGCAGATCGTTACATAATACACCACTCAGAATAAGGCTCGTCCTCAAAACTTCCTGAGTGCAACTCGTCCTACCGCACCACTATAAAATCTAACTCAAGTATTCTTTCTTCGCATCACTAGACCCGTTCGAACACAAATTTCTATTTGTGTTTCCATATTTCGCGTTATACGCCTACTTAGCCAATTTTATTGAATGACTTTATCAATCAATTCGAGCTGAATATATCCACTCGATCATCGCGTTCTCTGACTCAGTCTCTACTGCGGTGCATAACTACATTGCTAAAAGTTGGATATATTATAATCCACCATGTACAAAGATCTTAGGCTGAGGCTAACTTAGCCAAATCACTATACTCATCCAAGCCCATCTAAACATATTCACTTGCTTCTGCATTCGAGTTCAGCATATCACTTTGTCTGGATCGTGCACCTGAAGAAGTTTTTGCTTCCATCCAAGCGCTAGACAGGGACAACACAGCAGATATAGACGATTTCAGAGAAGGTTTTTTCCTTGAGTGTTGCGACATCATTCAGGATGATGTTGTCGCAGCGGTCAATGCTTTCTTCGAAGTCTTGTGTAACTACCTAATTTTGGAAGAAGGATATTTTTATCATTTCACTATAGTTTGATACTATATAGTTATAATTATATTAGTGTAGTTAGTATGCTAGCCAAAATAGAATTCATTTAAGAGTTATTTAGTATTAATTAGAGTTAGTTAATGACCTTAGTTATTAGAATTAATTGGTATTAGTCATGCATGGTTATAATATTCACCTAATAATTAGTTAGATGCTTTCCTTTATTAATTAGATTTTCTCCTAATCTAAGATTCCATTCATGAAAATTCTAGAACTTATTTAAAAGAGTAGTGAAGGCATATTGGACATTGTGGATTTCCAACCCATTCCTAATAGTGGCCGGCCCTAATATAGGGGTTAGAGATTCATTAATACCTCATTTCATGACACTTTTATACCCAAATTAGCTTTCCCCCCAAATCCAATCCAAATTCCTACCAAATCCATTTTTAATCCACTCAATCTCATTCATTTCCAATACCTATGGAGGCCTAGAAGCTTTGAAGTGCAAGGAAGACCATTGGAGATGAGCTAGCTTGGAGTCCGTCTCCATTTTAACCCCTTCATGTCCATTTGGTGGAGTTTCATCAGGATCCGACTCCCAATAGGTAAAAATATCTATTCCCATCAATTCCTATGTTAAAATGTTATTTTGAACCATTAGGTACTAACCCATAGTGATACCCAACCCATTTGGGGAAAAACTAGGTGATAGGAAGGCTATTCTCAATAGTTACATAGGTTTTTTCTAAGGCTTTTGGTGGAATTACGAATTTGTGACCTCCAAGTAGTTGTCATATGTTCTAATGTGTTATTTGGTATCTAATTAGTCTTGTGGGTGTGTCCATGTGTCCAGAATTGGATATGTAGAACCTTATCATGATACGCCATGATACGTAAAGGTATGTTTGGGTAAATTCGGGGTTTTGAGCCAATATGTGTTAATTCCTATTAATTGCATTGTAATTAGCTATTCTAGCTATATATATGTCATAAATGTATTTTGGTTTCCATGAGTTTTGAGGATGCGTATCTTGATGGTGTTGATGTTGGAGAAGAGTATCATGAGTATCATGGTGTGATACGTGTGTGTATCATAGAAGGATACCAAGTGTTTGGTATTGGTTATGTTAGGGTGGTGCCATATTGGTTTTGATGTTTTGAAGGTGGGAGTTATAGAGTATCAAGGGTTGGTTGTGTTAGTAGTGTATTAGTGATGGTTGAGTGGTGTTTGAGTGTCAAGTGAAGGTGGGAGGGAGAACTGTGACAGCGTATGTTGTGTGTGTGTGTAGTGTGTGTGTTATATATACATAAGGGTGTGTGTACAGTGAGGATCAGGTAGTGCATAGCAGTGGGGTGTGTTGGTTGCTGAGTGCAGACTTACCTGCAAGTGTTTGGGGGCCTGAGTTAGGCATCAAGGGGATAGCAACATGTGCAGGTTTATTGAAAGCACTGGAGAGAGGCTCTAGTATGTTCAGGGTTTGGGCAGTTAAGGGTTATGCATTGCACCCTTGTGCACTACAGTTTTAGAGGGGGCACCATTAGTGTTATACGATGCAATAGTATATCAAAGCAGGTAATGGGAGTTAGGTTGCAACAAACTTGTTGCGGTAGGTGTTCCCTCTTTGTGTAGTCTAATGTGCTAGACACTTGCACAACAGGTCTGTGTGGTTTGGATAGAAAAGTAGTTGTAGTAGCAAGCAGACAACTCGGGAAGATGGATCAAGTAGTGTAAGCATGCCTGCAGGGCCTTACCTGAGAAATCAAGTGATGGGGGATAACTGGAAGCACAGTTGTGGAAAGTTGGTTCAGTTGCAATGCAATTTAAATAATAGGTAAGGGTTGAGGGTAGAATTAGTATGAGGGCTGTGCAAGTGTAACTAGGTGTGGTCAAGTATGTGAGTAATGTGGTGCAAGTATGAGTTGAGTGTAGTATTGACTAGTGTTGTGTGTTTAAGTGTGGTATTTGTGTGTGAGGGTGAGGTATCATCAGCTATGTAGGTTGAATGATACTTAATTTCATCAGTGAGTGTGAGTATAAGTAAGGTAGGTTATTAGTTGGATATTAGAATTGTCTATATATATATATATATATATTTATGGGTATAAGGTAATGGGTAAGGGAAGGTGACTGTCATGGGTGGTACCTTGGGTATTTGATATCAAGACACCAAGTATCAAGGTATTGGGTATAAGGTTAGGGTATTGAATTAAGTACTAGATACTAATTAAGGTATTAGTAAGATATGTTAGAATAGGCTAAGATATTATAAGATATAGTTTTATAAGAGTCTATATAGTATATTTAAGATAATAGTATATTATACTAACTAGTATGACCTAGAAAATCTAGTATTAGCATGGTTTAGCTAATATCACTTAAATAGGCTAACTAGGTAGGTAAATTGGACCCCAAAATTATGTAAAGACCTAGTTCGACTCAAATGATATAGTTTTGACCTAGAGATCTAGAATGTGACTAGTTAAGCTTATTTATGATTGCAAATCACCTATTTGACATAGAAAATTCACATATAGGTCTTCGAGGCACAGTTTTGGACACTGTTTGATATTCAGCATAGGACCACAGGCGAGTATGGGCAAGTAGGGCCTTCTTTGAATGTCCGGCTCTCATAGTTTTCTTTATTTGATAATTAATATGATTCATGTTTTAGTATTGTCTTACTTGATTTCTGGCATGATGGTACACGAACTAGTATACATATTGGATCTTCAGTCATGAGATTTTATTTTCATGTTATATTGTTTCTCATATTCGGTATGGATATTAGTCAAATATTTATATTGTTCCTCATAATTTCGTATCGATATTAGCCAACATTTACCATGCTGATATTAGACAATTTCTTGAGTTTCATATGTTGTGACGTGTCATGGTTGGATCCATTGTACTAGTCGGGGCGGGTGAAGTGCTAGCTAGATATGTGATCAAATCCATAGATAATATTTAATATAATGCAAACAATGTTTATCCCATTAAAGTAGACAATGTTAAACCCAAGTCGATCATATATCTAACTAGTATTTTAAAACACTTAGTATAGTTACAGTTCCTTCCATTCTACTTTATATGTACTGATTATGCCATATTGCTCATGATTACCTGTCTCTCATTACAGTCTTACCATGATATTAGTTTATTGTCTTCTTATCATGTATTACAATACTATTAATGTTTTATAGTCTTTGTCAATTAATTGGAACTGATGTTGGAGTTGTACTCGTTCCATCCAGACTGGATAATATTTTTAGGAGATTTCCTGGAGGACTGATATCCCACCTTTTATGGACCCAGGAGGGTGTAACAATAGCCTTGGACCATGAAACATAGGATAGCTAGGAGTGATTGTCGGAGGTCTAATATGAGTCACAAGATATCTTCTTTTATTAGTAATTTGGTACCGAATCTGTCTCCCGCATCTAATTGAGATTTGAGATATTATATTTGGCTTTTAGACTTACTATTTGATGTCTAGTCTTGTTAGAACTTGTGTTTTTTTTCATCTTTTTATATCATATTGTGCCTTATCTTCTTAGATTTGTGATTGAGTATGTTATTGTTATATATATCATTTTACTCCTTATGGAGTTGGATATAATTGTGTGAGATTATTAGTTATTTATATAGATGACTTAGACATCGTTCTACCGTCGATTCTGCAGCGTAGGCTGGACGTACCCACATACTTGTGCCCGAATATCCGGGTACAGGTCGTGACAACTTGGCCTAACTGAGAGCCATCTCAAGCACTCTACTCATACTTATCCCCAAATTCACAAATCCTTCTACATTCACCGACTATAGGTCGATCATCCTATGCACTTTTGTTAACAAGTTGATCTAAAAAACAATCTCCAACAAACATGCTTTCTTACTTCTAATGCTCATCTCGAAGGAGCAAAGCGGGTTTGTGAAGGGTTGGGGAAAACAGATAATATAATGGTAGCCCAAGAACTCATCAACACTATGGGAGCCAACAACTGCGGGACCAACATCGCCATGAAACTTGACATAGAGAAAGAATACGACAGGGTAGACTGGTAAAACCTGATTTGGGTCCTTCGTCATTTCGGGTTCTCGGAATCTTGGATTTATTTTCTCTGGCGTCCGTCAATAATTCTTGGTTCTCCATTCTTATCAACGGAGAAGCTTTCGGATTCTTTAAATTTCATTGCGGAGTGCGCCAAGGTGACCCATTATTTTCCTCCCTTTTTATTCTTGCACCTGAAGTATTGAGTCGCAACCTCATCAAGCTTGGCGATCAGCCAGGTTTCAGTCGGTTCTGCACCACTAGCGGATGCCCTCTCATTACCCACTTGTCATATGTAGACAATACCCTTATCTTCTCTTTGGGACAATCAGACTGCTCGCCTCATCATCAATCTTCTTCGCAGATACGTATCATCTTCCAGTCAGAGCATTAACAATCTCAAGAGCTAGATTTACACACACGCCTCTGCTCCCCCTCCCTCCGTCCTTCCTTAATAACCATCACCATATTCATGATCCAACACCCCCTTCCAGTATCTAGGATGTCCCCTCGCATAAGGCAGAAGGAAAATCATCCTCTTTGAACCGCTTATCGCCAAGATCCAACACATCGAAGGCTACCACAACAATTTTCTCTCTCTTAGAGGGAAGCTTTTCCTGCTTTGCCACGTCTTATCCTCCATTCCGATCTTCACGCTTGCCACCTGCAACCTTCCTAAGCAGCTCCTCATCCTTATAGAGAAGCTTTTCAACAGCTTCCTTTGGGGACTTCTCCCTGGCTCCGGAAGCAGAATTTGGGCTTCCGGGCAGTCGATCATGCACCCAACTTCTGAACGCGGACTAGGGATTCGTAGTCTCTCTGATATAATACATGCCATGTTGATCAAGCTTTGGTGGTACCTACGCACATAATCATCTCTTTGGGCAGATTTTACGAGGGCGAGATATTTCCCCGTATCAACCCAACCAAGGCCATCGCCAACAGTGTGGCCTCCCCCGTATGGCACATGATCCTCACTGACAGATCTTTAGGCGAAAGCTCCATTCAGTTACACATCATGGACGGTAAGAGCGATGCTCAGTGCGAGAACTGGTCAGGTATTGGTCTTCTCAGACTAATTCAGCTGTTGGGCGCTAATTTGCGGATTCAGCAGCTTTGACCAGAGAGATCCTGGGAATTTGATACCATCACACACATTTTTGGTCTTTAGGTGGATGACAACATCCGCAGTTCTGGCCTCTCCATCTCTATTGAGTCAGACAGATTCAGGTAGGGCCCTTGCTCAGACGGCAGATTCTCTACGGCGCCATCTTAGCGTGTGGCAAGGACTCCTTTTTTGGGCCCTTAGAACCATTTTTGCACTGGAACAAGTGCATCCCTCAGAAGTGGTCGATCTTGATTTGGTGAGTGCCGAGATGCAAGATCCCTACCGACGAGGTCCTCATCCTTTGTGGGTATTCATTTCCTTTTAAATGCCACGCTGTCCCTCTCCAGATACAAATACCATCGATCACATCCTCTCCGCTAGCCCCTTAGCTATATGTACTTGGCACCATTTCTAGTGCATTCTGGGAATCTCTTACTCATGAAATGCCCTCCATGGTCGTTTGTATGCCTGGAGCGATGGATGCCATCCCCACACTTATGATATTGCTGCTTCTGCAGTAATTTGGACCTTGTGAAAAAACATGAACAAGTGCAGATATGAACTTCATCCCTCATTCTCCTCATCCCAGCTCATCTCTGAGGTACCGAAGCAATTTACCAAAGCTACCGTCGCCTACTCTCACCGGCTTGAGCAGTCTGTTGTGCTCCTGGGGCCTCTTCTACCCTTAGATCATATCTTCTTGTTCTTTATTTTGTGAATACTTTTGGGGTTTGGATTGGAGATACTATGTTCTCTCCTTTTGTAGTTCCCCCTTCCTGACAGTCTCTTGTTCAACGTCGAGCAAAGTTCTTTGGCACGTTGATGTCTTATAATATATTTATTTCTTAAGAAAGTTATATATATATATATATATATATATATATATATATATATATATATATATATATATATATATATATATATATATATATACTTGGAACAATAAATTACTATTCCAAGAATTAGCATAGGAATGCCAAAAGGTGTGTTCCAAATCTAGTGTAGGAACACATAGTAAGTGTTCCAAATGAAAGGGTAGGAACGCCTAAAAATCATTCCAAATATTTGTAATTTAGGAATGCTTATTAAATGTTCCTAAAAATAATAGTCACACACTTTTACCATTCTTAAACCCCTTTTTTAGTGTAGTGATACATGTTTTTAATTAGGGATATTGGTGATTTTGGTGGAAGAACTTGAGATACCAAAGAATTTTTGTGATAAACTAGTCTAGAATGATATATGTTACATGTTGGTGGTACTAGAACTTGTTAGATGAGTTTTGGATGGGATTCGGGTAAGATTAGAACCACGAAAATATGATTTTTTGGGGTTTACTATGCATGTACAACAACGACGGTACACTGTGTAGTATATCGATGGAATACCATTTTCACCATTGGAAAACTTTCTAGAATTTCTTATTATACCGCCAATATACTAGTGGGTGACCTAAATTTGAGTATTGGTAGTTTTACGAGCCCGTTGACTTCCAATCCTTCTCCTGTGATGTTAGGTAATCCTATATTCTAATTTAGTATATGTACTTGGAAATTTCTAGGCCGTGTGTAGGATGTATATGATGATGAAACTCGAGCACTAGTGTTGTTCTAAATTGCTTGGATTGTGATCATTGCTCGATGAACTTGATGATGGGGCTGTAGGCTCTAGTAAATGTACTTGATGGACTATATATCACAGTAGAGGAATTGACTTTGTACCTGACCCAATATGCATGCTATTATGAGAGCATAGGATTGAGCCTGACTTGATAGAGTGACTGACTTCTTGACTATGTATCCTAACTTGACTAGTTGTATCTGTGCTAATACTTTTTGATATTGCAACGAGTGTGCTATCTATTCTTGACACTTGTGCACTAAGATATTATATGTTCCTGACTGGAACACTATAAACTTACTCGAAACTACTCCAAAATAATTATTTTTATTTACAAGTTTGTCATAATTAAAAAAGTTATTAATTAGAGGATGCCCACTACATAGTATAATAGCCAACTTATTTTTTTTCTTTTCTTCTTTTGCTTCTTAACTCTCCCATATTTCAAATATGTTAGGGTTCCATTTTTATACATAGATTTCATCTTATAGAAACTAAAATTTGGTTTATTATTCATTTTCGGGAGGATTTTTGACGTTTTGAACCCATTTTAGGGTTTCAAACATCGAAAATTCGATCATAGTCGTGATAGGGACGATGATGATTTGTCAAAAAAATTGACAGTCTTATCTAAAGTTAGGACTGTCAAATTTTTTTACAATCCTAACAAATGGAAGGACTGTTAAAACACTAGAAAAATACTCTTAAATAGCGACGGTTCTCAGTGATATAAATAAATTCAGCGACGGAAGGACAACCGACTAACGAGAGATTATAATATTTAAAATAAATGTCCATAATTGTCACGACCCGCACCCGGTGCAGGAATGCAAGTAGTGAACAACGTCCAACCTACGCCGCAGCATCGGCGGTAGAACGTTGTTTGGATAAACTATCTATCTAGCAATCAAGATATAATATGCCCCCGAAAGCGGCCTTCTTTTCTTGAACCTAAAATTTTTTGTTCTATCATTTCTGAAAAAGTTGATAAACTATGTAATATGAATATACTCAATCACAGATCTATAGATGGAATAAGCATGAATATGATAATAGAATAGAAGAGTCACAAATACAACTCATGAGACAAAAATAATATCCAATGAGTCAGAGAAATACTAACAACAATGCTGGAGACAAATCTAGTACAAAAGGAAACTAACTACTAAGCTATGAGTCATGGGTCGTCTGTCTCAGTCAGGATTAGACCCTCTTGAGCCAAGGTCTCTGGCTCTAAGCCTACCATGTAACGACCCATTTCGCTCAAGCGGACTGCCGATTCAAACGGCAAAAGTGCTACGTCCCGACCTACTTTGCTCAGCGAGAATACTTGTTTGAGGAAAAAGAATTTCTCGACTTGGCCCTTCAGGTGTTCCGGCTTAGGCTTTCAGAGGCTCGCTCGGAGTATCGCTCGACCGAGGCGAATCATCGCCAAGGTGGGTGGCTACGATGAACTTGTCTTTGCTTAGTCAGCACACTTAAAATATGGACGATACATGTTAGTCGCTAGGTGAATCACTCCCTACATGCTAATAAATAATACAACGCACGTAGCTAAGGGAATAATCCCAACTTGTATTGCTTGTGTTAGAACATGGAAATAAAACTTTGCTTATATATAGACCCTCGTATGTTATCTCTATCTGTGCAAGTAGATCCCGCTATGCCTCGAGTAGAACATTATACTCTTAGTAGTACACTACTTCATTTTTTACACTGCACGCCCATGGACTATGTCGCTCGGCATGTCCCTTACGGTTTTACTCCTTGCTTTACCCTAGACACGTGCAAAAGTGAATGCTTAAGTTTTAACATGAATGTATGCTTTCCTACTCATATGCTAACTGGTATTTGTTGCCTCTTTCCAATGCTTGCCACATAAAACTTATGCCACAATCAAGTAGACATTATCTTGCCTTGCATTCATCCAAACCACCGAAAGACTATCTAATAGTCGTTTCGTGCAAGTATGAACATTAAAAGTATTCGGGGCCGTTAGGTCGCCAAGGCATTTTCCGAACAAGGGAACTGCATCAATGGAAAGTTAAGCAAGATAATATCATAACACCTCAGAAAAGTGATACTCGTCTTGTACTCAATCTAACGGCTCAGGGAGACTATGCAAAGACAGATTATGCTATGTGATTGTCTCATGGTCGTATTGCCTTAGATTGTATCAAGTCAAGTTGAACACTGAACGAGAATCGTGTTAAGTAAAGCAATGAATCACAGCTCATGGAGCAATGCTCGTTTAGAAAAAGAATCAAGAATTGTCGTTATGAATCTGGAATGACCCAAGACTTGCATGTCACGGACAACTTGTGCACAAGATTTTTGGTTTTCGTGGAGGTTGCCGGGGCGCTGGGACCGATCCGATCCGGACGAAATATTTCGTATGGTCATTTTTTTATGGACGGAATGTTATATAAAGGGGCTCGCCACCTGCGATGCATATCATTCTCATCTCAAGACTATAACCCGTCCTTTATGGCTATGCCAACAATTTTTGTCATATAGATAAGCCATCTCGCTTAGCGGCCATCCGCGTGCTAGTTATTGCATCGCATCCAATAATATGAAACAGCTAAACGACATGAATATGAGACACTTGTGAGTAATAAAAATATTTGAACATCCAAAGCAACAATTTTGGATAATCTGTGTAATCGTGCACATGAAACATAATCTCGCTCACAACACTTGTGTTTGCATATGCTATTGCCCCTGGATTTCATTATATATGCTCATGCATGAATTAACTTGGTTTGCCTTGGACAGGGAAGGACAAATAGTAAGTTGGTAAGTCTCGCCATATTTTCTCATATATCGCACGATGCACTGCCACATGAGTTAGGCTATTCATCTTTGCCATAAAGTTGATCATAAGGCAAGAATAGAAAGATAACTTAATAGATGGTGCACGTAACCTATATAACGTGTTTGGATTCGTCAAGCGGGCGAGTAGCCTCCCCACCAGAGCATTCATGTACTGATAACCCACCAGATTGCTTGCAGGGTGCGGGAGAACCTCGTTCAGTGCGGATGCCTCCTTCGTGCGTACTAAGGCATGGAGTCCACTCTGAAGCCTTGGAGCGTTGTGTCCAGAACTGAAGCACATATATAAGACATAATGTTGGAACATTGTCACGAACCGCACCCGAAAAATCGGGGATGAGTCGTGGGTACGTCCAGCCTACGCCGCAGCATAGGCGGTAGAACGTTGTCTAGGTCAACTATCTAGATAACAATCTCACGCAATCAATATATAAACCTGTCAAGATCTCAACTCCAAACGGAGGAGCAATATCATAACAATAATCACAATATACTCAATCACGAATCTAAGCACGATAAGATAACACAGATCTCTAACAACTATAAAGTCTAACCAACAACAACTACTACAACAACCACAACATCAATAATAATAATAATACAACATCCTGAATCAAATATAATACAAGGTCTCAGTCCAAAACCGGAGACAAATCCGGTGCTAAAAGCTAATAAAAATAATAACTGAGGTCTTAGTGATCCCGGCTACCAACCCGGAAATCACCCCTAAACTAGAGGGTCCCTGTCTGCAACATCGACGGGCTCAGGTCCATAAAACGTCGGACACCAATCCTCCGGATACTCTGAAAAAAATATGTCCAGTCAGGACTGGAGCAAGTACACCTCTAACAGCAGTTCCAGTTAAATGATAAAACTATAAAACAGTTATAGCAAGTAGCAAGATGAAGGAAATAAAATATAAACAAGGAAATATACATATCACTGGTGCATAAAGCTAAAGATGCATGAATATCAGAAATAAGATAGTAATGACTGCAAGATACAAGAAATCTAAACTAAGATCAAGTCTGTGCACAAGAACGTATAGTGAGTCTAGCATGAAATATATGTAGTGAGTCAAGTCCAGAAACTATAAGTGAGACCAGCAAGAAATGCAAGAGAGTTCATACTAGAAAGAATGAACTCGGTGTCTTTGAAATACCTGTTTCGACATGTAAACGACTAGGGGTAAGTACGGCTCACCGCGTACTGGGTGCGCGGCTGCTATCATTTAAGATTAGACCAGAGGGAGTGATTCCTGATGATTCCAGATGGGAATGTTTACATGTCTACTCGAGTATTTCTCCGCCCCGACTAATACAAGTGAATCCAAGACTCGACACGTAAATCAAGTATGAGTCCAGCCTGAAACATGAGTGATTCCTGTAGTGATGCCTGTAGGTGATGCCAGTAGGTGATTCCAGAATAGAGGCCAGAAACATGAAAAATACGTGTCGCAAGTAAATGAATCCAGAAATACCAGTCCGTGTCCCGTGTTATGCCAGAAAAATTAGAGGATACTATACTAGAAGCTGAATCATAATAATCATCAGATAATGAAAACTATCAAAGAATATACTCGCCTGACGTCCTGAGCAACTAGCGATCCGAACTTGTGTCGCAATGACCTATTGCAAAAAGTAAGGTTAAACAGGGTTCTAAAGAGTTAAACAAATATAAAATAACTAAAAACAGGCTTCTACGGTCGTTCTAGGTCAAACGGGTCAAACCGGTGAAATCTGGGTCAAAAAGTCAACTCTGGATCCAAAAAGTCAACTCTGGATCAAATCTAGGTCAAAAGTTGACTTTGGCGGTCAACCGAGTCAACTACGGTCAACTCTAGGTTAAACTAGGGTGCCCCTAAAATTCTAGGCCAAAACTAGGTCATTAAGCTAATAAACCCTCAAACTCGCCTCCTTGAGATACCGTGATACCTTTGGTATCCGATACCTCACCCTACGCTATACGCCCCGTCTATACCCGCTAAAACCTATGCTAGCACGCGTAAATATATACACATATACATAAAAACCTATCTCTAAACTCAAGCATAGGCAATTGCTCAATAACCCCACTCGAAACTCAATACCTTGGATATCTCAAGGTATTGAGATACCTTGGTATCTCAAGGTATTGAGATACCTCTCTAAACTCAACCCTACTACCCCTATAGCTAACTATTATGAATATAGATATATACCTAGCTATGTATATAGGCTACTATATATATACAACACACACATATGCATATACCTAGATATCTATTTATATATATATATATATCCACAAACACAAATATATAACCCTTACCCGATACATACCTATACATATATATTTACCTAGCTATAACTACGCATATATCTAGCTATGTACCTATCTATCTATCAATCTATATCTTATTTATCTATCTATGTATCTATCTATGTATATCTATTTATATACCTAGATATCTATCTAGATATCTATCTATCTATATATTTAACTATCTATCTAACTATCTAGTATCTATCTATCTAACTATCTATCTAACTATCTAGTATCTATCTATCTATCTATCAATCTAGATACCTATCTATTTATATCTAGATATTTATCTATGTATCTAGAAATCTATCTCTATATATTCATCTATCTATCTATCTAGTTAACTATTCATCTATCTATATCTCCCCTTCTAGCTAGCATCTACTAGGCCTCGCCACGCTGCTAAACTGCTGCTGCGCTTGCTGCTGGAGCTGCTGCTGCTGCTGCCTTAGCTGCTGCTTGCTGCTGCATGCTGGCAGCATGCTACTGCTGCTGCAGCATTCAGCTGCTGCTGTTGCATTCTGCAGCAGCCACTGCTGCACTGCCCCCCTCCAATCTGTTGTTGTTGCCCCTCTTCTTCACTCCTCGACACCACACACACACACACACGGCTGCACACACAAACACACACGCATATATGCATATATATATATATATATATATATATATATATACACACAACTCTCTATATATATATACACACACACTAACTTATATACTTACACACACATTAACATATAAACACACAAGCACACACACACTTATATACACACACACACACACACACACACACACATATATATATATATATATATATATATATATATATATATATATATATATATATATATATATATACACACACACACAAACCCTTATATATATCTACACACACACACATATATATATATATATACATATACACACACACACACTCAAACATATATATATACACTCACTCACATATAGATATACATATACACAAGCATATATATAAAGACACACACACTCATATAGATATACAAACACACATATATTTATATATATAAACACACATACATATATATATATATATATATAACCATACACACACACACGCTCACAAACACACACTCACTCTCACACACCCTCACACACACAACTACACACACATAAACATATATATATACATACACACATATATATATATAGAAACACACACATATTTATATATACACACATATATATACCTATAAACACAACACACACAACATACAACACGACGCACAACGCCCCGTCAACGCACGCCCAACGACCCCTACGCATACAAACACCTATATATATATAAAATATAACCCGAGAACTCTAGCACACACTCCCCGAAGCTAACACAATGCGCGCACAAGCCCAAAACTAAGAAACCAAATCGAAATGGCCGTTCGGTCATTTCGACGAACACGCGGTGTAAGGTTCGGAAAACCTCCTGAAACGCACACCAAACCAACTCGGAATCGGCCCAAAATTTATCCACGGGTTCTAAATGATGTCTAGATCCTAGAAAAAATGCTACCCCATCGATTCTAGGCCCATGGCGAAAACGCGCACACACTTAGAATCGGCGATGACGAAAACCCCGAAAACACCCGAAACGCCCATTTCTTCGCGACACGACTTCACGTGTCCGAACGGAGACACGTACTAACCCTCAAGACACCCGACAACGTCTACCTAGGTTCGTCTAACCTAGGGAATCACCCAAAATTGGGCCAATTTCGGATTCCACCCGAAATTGACACAAAATCTAATATTAAAGTCTCCAAACACAACCAAACTAGTTCCAAGTTCCTCCCACGGGTAGCCCTAAGGTCTAGGAAGGTTCTAAACTATTAATTACACTATATAAGAGTAATTACAAGGGAGAAAATTAGGGTTTACCTCTTGGGAGTTGGAATCCCAAGCCAAAGTCTCCAAAAAGCTCTAAATCCACCAAACCAAGCTTCCAAGCTTCCAATCCAAGCTCCAACACCAAAACTAAGCTCTATCCACCTAGGGTAGGGAAAAGAAAAGGGTTAGGGTTGCATTGATGGAAGAAAATAGAAGAAGGAAGAGAAAGGAGAAGGGAAAACTTACTTGGAATGAGAATTTGGAAGAAGAAAGAAGAAGAAAGGAGTGGAGAAGAAGAAGAAGAAGAAGGAATGAAGAAGAAGTGGGGGAGAGGGGCTGCTGGTTTGGTCGGGTCTGGGAAGTGGGGGGGCGGCCATTCACATGTAATAAGGGTTTCACAAAGTCCAAATGACCAAAATGCCCTCCACTCACTTGGGTTTTGGGTTTCGGGTTCCAAAAGCATTCAAACTAACTCACAATCACTCCAACTAACCTACTAAAAATATAATAATAATTCTAAACCCAAAAATAGGTCTCACAAGGGTGTTGGTTGGGTCGGACATGGGTCCACTAGGGTCTGACATGGGTCCAGGCTAGCCAAAATCCTAAAACAATCAAATAAAAATAATACAATCACTAATTAAATATAAATACAATTAATTATAAATAATACACAATTAACCAAATAAAAATAAATAAAAATACCCGGCTCTGGAAATGGGGTAGTGACAAGCCTATCCTCCTTAGAAAATTTTGTCCTCGAAATTTAAAGTCAATCGCACTCCCTCTAGGTCAACCCCCAACAATCACAGTCAAGAAATTCTACCTAAACAACGTTCAAGATCATGGTCCTACTGGTTGTGTTATCACAGTCTCAATCAGGGTCACTACACCATCTACCACAGCACAATTGAAAAGTCTAACAGGTACTAATGAAGCACACCACAAGGAATGGAAAAGGACAGGAAGAAGAACAAAGAGACAGACCTGTTAACCCGACATCCGTAGCATCGGCCTCCTCGACCGTCAACGCATAAGCCCTGCCCTGCTGGGGTATATCCCTCTGCTGGTGTGGGGCATGATGCTGTGCCACAGATGGCCTAGCTCAAACTCTCCGATCCTGTGCTCCACCCAATGGAGGTACAGTGGGGCAATCTCGCATCTGGTGAGTAGCGGATCCACAGAACAAACACACCTTCAGCCTCCTCCTACAAACATCCCAAGTGTGTCCTGCCTTCCTGTAGTAGGCACAAGTGGGCACCCTCTGATCCTGACCCTGCTGCACTGTCTTCTGTCCATAGGGATGCTTAGCCGGTCCCGCACTGCCACTCGCACTGCCTGAATCATCCCTGCCTCACTTGGACTTGAGCTCTAAGTCATCCTCTGCTCTCTGAGCGTCTTCTACTATCTGCTCAAAAGTTGCCTCGCGGTCGCTCCTGGTCAAAGACTTGACCGCCATGACCAAGCCCTTGCGAAACTTCCTCGCCTTTGCTGCCTCACTCAAGCCCTCCACGAATCTGCCCAGACGGCAGAACTCCGCTGCGTACTCGTCCACCATTATGCTCCCCTGGACGAGTACCTCGAACTGGCTCTCCAACGCACTGAGCGCCACATCTGGAAAAAACTTTTCCTTAAAAAGCCTCTTGAAAGCCTCCCAAGTAAGCCCTGGCACCACGATCCGCGTATCTGTGCGATACCATGTCAAAGTAAGGTCGAACATCTGACTGCCCGCTGCCTCTATCTGCATGCTGTCCGGACTCTGTGCCAGCCTGAAGATGCCCTCAATCTGCTCTATCCAGTCATCCACATACAGGATCCATTTTGTACCCCGGAACTCCTTAGGCCGCATCCTCTGGAAGTCAATGATGCTTCCCGGCCTCGAATGCTGAGTCTGATCCGTCTGTGGCTGAATCTGTGCCACCCTATCCACTGCTGTCATGGCCACCTGGTGGGCGTTCTCAATGTCCAGCCTCATCACATCCACCTGACGGTGCTGTGCGTCCATCATCTCCCTGAAGAACGCAAACAACTGCGCGATATCTACTGGTGCAGGAAGTGGTGGAGAAACCACCGGAACGACTGGGGTAGTCCTCAGATCGAAAAGTGGAGGAGGATCCTCGAGAGAAACAGATGCTCCCTCAATCGCAGGAGTGGTGAGTGGAGTGGTAGCAGCTGCCTGAATACGAGCTGGATGAGAGGTAGCAGACCTCTCGGTGGCAACTGCTGGAACGGTACGATGGGTTCGTGTCTTCGGAGGCATCCTGAACACAGATCAAAAGAAGTCAACACGGTGCAAGGTACGATATCATCAAAGAAGGACAGTAATATTTCAAAAGAAAGCAATTTTATAATAATTAGATGAGAATTGTTCCTAGTCGTGATTGAGTACACTCTTATCCTAGATCCTAGATCCTATAGCAGGCTCGCAGCAGTACAACTAAGTTGTTGTACCACCACGACATCGCACTAATTGCGAATCAAGACCTGCATGGGGCCGCCACCAAAAATGTGTCATGACCCGCACCCGAAAAATTGGACATGAGTCATGGGTACGTCCAGCCTACGTCGCAGCATCGGCGGTAGAACGCTGTCTAGGTCAACTATCTAGATAACAATCTCACGCAATCAATATATAAACCTGTCAAGATCTCAACTCCAAACGGAGGAGCAATATCATAACGATTATCACAATGTACTCAATCACGAATCTAAGCACGATAAGATAACACAGATCTCTAACAACTATAAATTTTAACCAACAATAACTACTACAACAAACACAACATCAATAATAATAATACAACATCCTGAATCAAATATAATACAAGGTCTCAGTCCAAAACCGGAGACAAATTCGGTGCTAAAAGCTAATAAAAATAACAACTGAGGTCTTAGTGATCCTGGCTACCAACCCGGAAATCACCCCTAAATTAGAGGGTCCCTGTCTGCACCATCGACGGGCTCAGGTCCATAAAACGTCGGACACCAATCCTCCGGATACTCTGGAAAAAATATGTCCAGTCAGGACTGGAGCAAGTACACCTCTAACAGCAGTTCCAGTTAAATGATAAAAACTATAAAACAGTTATAGCAAGTAGCAAGATGAAGGAAATGAAGTATAAACAAGGAAATATACATATCACTGGTGCATAAAGGTAAAGATGCATGAATATCAGAAATAAGATAGTAATGACTGCAAGATACAAGAAATCTAAACTAAAATCAAGTCTATGCACAAGAATGTGTAGTGAGTCCAGCATAAAATACATTTAGTGAGTCAAGTCCAGAAATTATAAGTGAGACCAGCAAGAAATGCAAGAGAGTTCATACTAGAAAGAATGAACTCGGTGTCTTTGAAATACCTGTTTCGACATGTAAACAGCTATGGTTAAGTACGGCTCACCGCGCACTGGGTGCGCGGCTGCTATCATTCCAGATTAGACCAGAGGAAGTGATTCCAGATGGGAATGTTTACATGTCTACTCGAGTATTTCCCCGCCCCGACTAATACAAGTGAATCCAAGACCCGACACGTAAATCAAGTATGAGTCCAGCCTGAAACATGAGTGATGCCTGTAATGATGCCTGTAGGTGATGCCAGTAGGTGATTCCAGAATAGAGGCCAGAAACATGAAAAATACGTGTCGCAAGTAAATGAATCCAGAAATACCAGTCCGTGTCCCGTGTTGTGCCAGAAAAATCAGATGATACTATACTAGAAGCTGAATCATAATAATCATCAGATAATAAAAACTATCAGAGAATGTACTCGCCTGACGTCCTGAGCAACTGGCGATCCGAACTTGTGTCGCAATGACCTATTGCGAAAATCAAGGTTAAACAGGGTTCTAAAGAGTTAAACAAATATAAAATAACTAAAAACAGGCTTCTAGGGTCGTTCTAGGTCAAACGGGTCAAACCGGTAAAATCTGGGTCAAAAAGTCAACTTTGGGTCCAAAAAGTCAATTCTGGGTCAAATCTAGGTCAAAAGTTGACTTTGGCGGTCAACCGAGTCAACTACGGTCAACTCTAGGTCAAACTAGGGTGCCCCTAAAATTCTAGGCCAAAACTAGGTCATTAAGCTAATAAACCCTCAAACTCGCCTCCTTGAGATACCGGGATACCCTCGGTATCCGATACCACACCCTACGCTATACGCCCCGCCTATACCCGCTAAAACCTATGCTAGCACGCGTAAATATATACACATATACATAAAAACCTATCTCTAAACTCAAACATAGGCAATTGCTCAATAACCCCGCTCGAAACTCAATACCTTGGATATCTCAAGGTATTGAGATACCTTGGTATCTCAAGGTATTGAGATACCTTGGTATCTCAAGGTATTGAGATACCTCTCTAAACTCAACCCTACTACCCCTCTAGCTAACTATTATGAATATAGATATATACCTAGCTATGTATATAGGCTACTATATATATACAACACACACATATGCATATACCTAGATATCTATTTATATATATATATATATATCCACAAACACAAATATATAACCCTTACCCGATACATACCTATACATATATATTTACCTAGCTATAACTACGCATATATCTAGCTATGTACCTATCTATCTATCAATCTATATCTTATCTATATATCTATGTATCTATCTATGTATATCTATTTATATACCTAGATATCTATCTAGATATCTATCTATCTATATATTTAACTATCTATCTAACTATCTAGTATCTATCTATCTAACTATCTATCTAACTATCTAGTACTATCTATCTATCAATCTAGATACCTATCTATTTATATCTAGATATTTATCTATGTATCTAGATATCTATCTCTATCTATTCGTCTATCTATCTATCTAGTTATCTATTCATCTATCTATATCTTCCCCTCTAGCTAGCTGCTACTAGGCCTCGCCACACTGCTAAACTGCTGTTGTGCTTGTTGCTGGAGCTGCTGGAGCTGCTGTTGTTGCTGCTGCTGCCTTAGCTGCTGCTTGCTGCTGCTGCATGCTGGCAGCATGTTGCTGCTGCTGCAGCATTCAGCTGCTGCTGCTGCATTCTGCAGCAGCCACTGCTGCACTGCCCCCCTCCCATCTGCTGCTGCTGCCCCTCTTCTTCACTCCTCAACACCACACACACACACGGCTGCACACACAAACACACACACACACACACATATATATATATATATATATATATATATATATATATATATATATATATATATATATATATCAACATACATATATATATATACACACACAACTCTCTCTATATATATACACACACACTAACTTATATACTCACACACATTAACATATAAACACACAAGCACACACACACTTATATACACAAACACGTATATATATATATATATATATATATAAACACACTTATCTATATATATATATATATATATATACACACAAACCCTTATATATATATATCTACACACACACACATATATATATACATATACACACACACACACTCAAACATATATATATATATACACTCACTCACATATAGATATACATATACACAAGCATATATATAAAGACACACACACTCATATAGATATACAAACACACATATATTTATATATATAAACACACATACATATATAAATATACCTATATATATATATATATATATATATATATATATATATATATATATATATATATATATATATAACCATACACACACACATGCTCACAAACACACACACTCACTCTCACACACCCTCACACACACACTCACTCTCACTCACCCTCACACACACTAACACACACACAACTACACACACATAAACATATATATACACATACACACACACACACATATATATATATATATATATATATATATATATATATATATATATATATAGAAACACACACATATTTATATATATACACATATATATACCTATAAACACAACACACACAACACACAACACAACGCACAACGCCCCACCAACGCACGCCCAATGACCCCTACGCACACAAACACCTATATATATATAAAATATAACCCGAGAACTCTAGCACACACTCTCCGAAGCTAACCCAACGCGCGCACAAGCCCGAAACTAAGAAACCAAGTCGAAATGGCCGTTCGGTCATTTCGACGAACACGCGGTGTGCGGTTCAAAAAACCTCCTGAAACGCACACCAAACCAACTCAGAATTGGCCCAAAATTTATCCACGGGTTCTAAACGATGTATAGATCCTAGAAAAAATGCTATCCCGTCGATTCTAGGCCCATGGCGAAAACGCGCACGCACTTAGAACATGTGCCGACGAAAATCCCGAAAACGTCCGAAACGCCCATTTTTCCGCGACACGACTTCATGTGTCCGAACGGAGACACGTACTAACCCTCAAGACACCCGACAACGTCTACCTAGGTCCGTCTAACCTAGGACATCACCCAAAATTGGGCCAATTTTGGATTCCACCCGAAATTGACACAAAACCTAATGTTAAAGTCTCCAAACACAACCAAACTAGTTCCAACTTCCTCCCACGGATAGCCCTAAGGTCTAGGAAGATTCTAAACTATTAATTATACTATATAAGAGTAATTACAAGGGGAGAAATCAGGGTTTACCTCTTGGGAGTTGGAATCCCAAGCCAAAGTCTCCAAAAAGCTCCAAATCCACCAAACCAAGCTTCCAAGCTTCCAATCCAAGCTCCAACACCAAAACTAAGCTCTACCCACCTAGGTTAGGGAAAAGAAAAAGGTTAGGGTTGCATTGATGGAAGAGAAAGAAGAAGGAAAAACTTACTTGGAATGAGAATTTGGAAGAAGAAAGAAGAAGAAAGGAGTGGAGAAGAAGAAGAAGAAGAAGAAGAAGAAGAAGAAGAAGAAGAAGAAGAAGGAATGAAGAAGAAGTGGGGGAGAGGGGCTGCTGGTTTGGTCGGGTCTGGGAAGTGGGGGACGGCCATTCACATGTAATAAGGGTTTCACAAAGTCCAAATGACCAAAATACCCTCCACTCACTTGGGTTTTGGGTTTCAAAAGCACTCAAACTAACTCCCAATCACTCCAACTAACCTACTAAAAATATAATAATAATTCTAAACCAAAAAATAGGTCTCACAAGAGTGTTGGTTGGGTCGGACATGGGTCCACTAGGGTCTGACATGGGTCCAGGCTAGCCAAAACCCTAAAATAATCAAATAAAAATAATACAATCACTAATTAAATATAAATATAATTAATTATAAATAATACACGATTAATCAAATTAAAATAAAAAAAATACCGGGTTTGGAAATAGGGTAGTGACAAATATCGCCTATGTATCATTCTACAAATGTAGCCACTTGGCATGCTTTTACTATTTCAGAGAGAGAGGCTTGAGCGATTTGTAATCTCGGCCAAGCGCCGCCAGTAACACTTGTTCAATATCAATAAAGAATTTATTTTAATTCTATACTTATATTATCCAATGCTTCCACTATTGATGACTCTGTGAACTTGTTACCAATTGCCTGCGAGTTTATTATTCCGCTGCACTCGAACAATCTATGTGACTCTGTGGCTTAGACCTCTTACCGCCTGCATGGACCACGGCTTTGCACGGGCTCGGCTTACGCTCGTGCGACATCACACCCAGATGGATCAAGCGATCGTCCCGCGGGAGCGCTGGCACAGTGATTCATGTCTAGCGGGGACTGTCGGTTGCTTGCGGGAGATCGAGATGTGACATACCATATCCTAAGGCCCGTAGTGAGTGGGGTACCACTCCTCAGTGTCATCTGGAAAAAATATATCCAGTCAGGAAAGGAGCAGAGTACATCTCTAACAACAGTTCTAATAAATGATATAAACTATGTAACAGTAAATAGATGTGAATATACAAGATGCAATATTCAGATACAAGAGATATACAGTAAAGAAAATACTGGAATTAATATGAGAATGAGCAATATATAAATAAATAAGAAATACTAATGACTAAGTAAGTAAGTACCATCTTTAACATGTGATCGGCTTGGGAGCTTGATACAAGAATTATGGCCTGGTTAATCATACGTGCTGTGTATGATTAACACTATTCAATGAACAAGACATGATACAAGGAGGGTATGATCACATATCTAAACTACATACTCCCCGCCCCCGATTGGTATAGTGGATCCAACCATGGTACGTTATGACACGGGATTCTCTGGGTAGGTAGCAAGTCTCCCCAAGAATCAGTGTCTGTACATGTACAAGAAGAACAATGAAACAAGACTTGCACAAGATACACCATACATACCAAGGAATAACATCTCATGACGAGATCCGGATATACCAATCCGTGTAACCATCGTGTCAAGAATTCAAGGATATCTACACTAGATACAAGATACATAGATATTATCATAAATGAGAAACTATCAAAGAATGTACTTGCCTGAAATCCGGTGAACAGTATCACAGATGTCCGGTACGGTGCCTCGAAGACCTAAATATGGAATATTACATCAATACAAGGTTTTAGAATAAAAATAAGTTAAACTAGTCAACTTCTAGGTCAAAAAGCAATTTCTAAGTCAAAACTGTCGAACTAGGTATTTCTAGGTTGTATGAGTCTATCTCTAGGATATTGGATCCATACACTATGTAACTAGGCCACACTAGCTATACGTACTAAGATACTAGGAAACACACAAGATATCATATCCTAAGATACGAAATCAATTAGATAGGAAAAATCATAATATGTATATACAATCAGCAATATATAATATTCCTAACTAAACTAATGCTAAGTGGATACCTTGGCTTTGAACCAATGCGGTATCACACCACTACACTCCCAAACCCAATATCTTGAGTATCCATCAATACATTGACATTACTTTGGTATCACAAGGTAATGTAAATTCTAACATATAATTAACTACCCAAACTCTAAATTATAACTAACATGTATTACTAATACAATACTACTATACTAACTAATAACATACTAATACATATATATACATACATACAACTACATATCACTAACTAGAGATACTTATACATATCACTAATAGTAATTACTAGTATATATATTTAACTACTAGATAGCATAATGTATATATATATATATATATATATATATATATATATATATATATATATATATATATATATATATATATATATAGGGTAAACGGGATATGAGCAATGAGCTTATATTCCTATATGAGCCATGCACATGTGGACCAATAAGAATGGATTCCTACATCCCATGTGCACCCATGTGCACTAGTACACTTCATTCCTATTGGTCCACATGTGCATTGGCTCATGTTGAAATATGAGCCTATGGCTCATATTCCTTTTTTCTATACATATATACTAACAAGTAACTAACTAGTTAAACTACTAACTAACACTAAAAAGGAATTAACTACTACCTAACTTACCTTGCTGCTGCTGTGCCCTTACTATTGTTGCTCAAGTTGCTGCTGCTACTACTAGATGCTGTTGTTGTTTCACTGATATGCTAGCCTGCTGCTCCCTGATGCTGCTTTGCTACCTGCCACCTGCTGCAGTTGCTGCAGTGTACTGCCTGGCTACACTTTCTTGCTGTTGCTGCAACATGCTAGCTTTGCTAGCTGCTGCTGCTCATGCTGATTTGCTGCTGCTGCCACTGCAGTGCTATTGTTGCATGTTGCTGATGTTGTGTGCTCACTTATATGCTATAGTTGATGTTGATGATGTTGTTGCTGTGCTGCTCATGCTGATTTGCTCTGCAGTTGCACTGCCTTGCTGCTATGCTACTAGCTTGTTGTCCTGACCCCCCTTCCTAGCACACACACACACACACACACACACACACACATATATATATATATAACACTAGATACAAACATCTATCTATACATATATATACATATCAATACATATACATACATATATACAATAGAAATACACACACACAAACACACACACACACACACACACACACACACACATACATACATATATACAATAGAAATACACACACACACACACACACACACACACACACACACACACACACACACACACACACACATACATACATATATACAATAGAAATACACACACACACACACACACACACACACACACACACATATATATATATAGTGATATTTTGTTTAAATACAATATATATATATATATATATATATATATATATATATATATATATATATATATATATATATAACCATAAAATTGTAATACTCTAATAGCTACAAACAAGTATATTGAAATGCAAGAAAACAAACACGTGGAGTGCATCGCACCCGTAAAACACTAGATCTATGATACGCTTGCGATATGAGTCCACCACACAACCAAAAGTACCCCGAATGACACGAGCAAGTCTAAAATACTAATTATGAACAATACGAAAAGTTAAATACACATCTATGTGTCCGTGTCAAAATGTGACATGCTCAAACCCCCGTGTCAGAAGAAAACCCTCAAATCAACCAGTATCTCAATTTGTCGGGATATGGCCTACACGTATCCAATTGTGGACACGATACTAACCACACACAATCAAATACATGTTAAATTTGTCTAATTGACCAATTGACAAACACAAGATGTGTCAATCTCGAAATTTCTCCAAAATTGACACAAAACAACACATAACTTTCTCCATAGGCCTCCTATGAACCTAATTCCAATTTTTATGGGTAGCCTTAGCATATGGGGTGGTTCCTAATGATTAAAACACAGATTTAGAGTCTAATTAGAGGGGAAAAAAAAAACTAAATTATACCTATTGGGAGATGTATTTCCAATGAAACTTGTAAATTGTGTGAAAAGAGCCTCAAATTTGTAGATCCTTTCTCCACCTTGTAGATCATTGCTTCCTCCTTGTAGATTCTTGCTCTACTAGTCTCCAATGATGATTAGGGAAGGAATTGGAAAGGAATTTGGGTGAAATTTGTTGTGGGAATGAAAAAATTTAGAAGAAAAAATTCTAGATCTAGATTTGAAATGAAAATGAAGAGAGAAAATTTTCTCCTATATTAAATATGGTCGGCCACCAAACCACCTCTCCAAACTACTATGTAAAGTATTAAAAATTCCATGAGACCTCTCATGAAAAAAATTATTAAGAAAATAAAGTTATAGTCGAATAAATTTAACTTAATTAATCATCCTCCTAATGTGCTTCTAATTAGATTTAGATTTTTTCTTTCTTTACGAATTCGAGTGGATCTAAATTAATTGAGGTTCCAAACAATTGGACGACGTATTGTACAATTTCCAAAGAGTGATGCTATTTCTCCCGCAATCGCCTCTTGTAAAACATTTCGCCACCACGTGGCACTTTTTGATTGACCGGACCATTTGCAAGTGGGTTCCGGCTGCAAACACGAGGCAATAGTGTGTGGTGGTGGTTGGGTGTGTGTACCAGTGGTGGCGGTACGATTTGCTGGAGCAAAACTGACGGGAGATTTAGCATTTTCCTTTTCCAAAATACACTCACTCACCAAACCTTCCGGTACGTGGCTGCTGTACTGGGGAAGTGCCATCGGACTGCTATAAAAGTGGATGGCTTTGGCTCCACCGTTCACTCCTCTCCTTTCCACTACTCTCAGACTTCACCGTCCCAATGGTCAGTGTCAGTAGCAGTAGAGAGAGCACACTATTAGTAGTCGTGATCAGTTGAGCAAATTTGTTTCAGTTTGCATGCATTGTTTGAGACTACGTTTGAGCTTATAAAAAAAATGGTGAAGCAGAGAAGTCAGAGAAGCGAGGGGAAGGGGAAGGCAGTGAAGGTGAAGAGAGGGGCTTGGACTGCTGAGGAAGACAGCAAGCTTGTGAGCTATGTCAAGGCGCATGGTGACAAGAAGTGGAAACAACTCCCTTCCAAAGCTGGTACTGGTATAAGTCCCTATGTCTTCTATCCATCTCGTTCCTTTCTTCGTTCATATATATATATATATATATATATATTAAGATGTGTTAAATGTTTCATGTATAATTAGGTTAAACGGAGCTCATATTTCCTACATGAATCAATGTACATGTGGATCAATAAATATAGACTGTATCCATATAATAATTATGATCGTTTTAACATGGATGCATATGAGATGTAGAAGTTCATTTATATTTGTCCACATGTACATGGATCATGTAGTAATATAGTCCATTTTTGTTCATCCGTCAAAACTAGAGTGTATGTTCATCCTCCAATCAGATGTTACCACGCCACATTTTTATGCAACCTAAAATCCACATCTGATTGGAGAACGAACATACATCTTATTTTCTTATCATTTAAGTTTGTTGAAGTATGAATTAACTAATATGATATTAGATGAAAAGGTTCTCGATTCAAATCATCTTCCACCAATCCACCAAATAAATGGTTTATATTATTTTTTAAAATTTTTTGTCAAATAGTTTAAAAGTTCACTCTATATATATATATATGAAAAAGTTATGAACATGTGAACTAAATAGAAATGCATAAAAAAAATACATATATATTATTCATTGTCTAAGAAATTGAATAATGTCCAGACCTAAATAGATGTGGGAAAAGCTGCAGATTGAGATGGCTGAACTATCTAAGGCCAGGCATCAAGAGAGGAAACATATCCGAAGACGAAGAAGACCTCATCATTCGTCTTCATAACCTACTCGGCAATAGGTAGCTACTTATTACTTATTAATCTTCATAATTAACAGCTTAATTTCTCACAAAATATGAATATAAATATGAACATAAATATATAGAAAAATATATATATATATATTAATTTTATAATAAGTAACCCTTGCTTTTACAGATATTCAACATATGCTGGATTATATTTTCGAGGAAACAAATATAATTCTTCAAATAATTGCTAGAATCGAAAGAGAGTCGATTTAGAAACCCTCCATTTGATTTCCATGATTGCTGCTGCATGCCCCCACAATTCCTCAAATCTATTTTGCGTGCAACAACAAACTATTAAGACGTTACTTGAAAGCTACTGCATGCATGAATGCATGCACTATATATATATAATATCACGTCATTGGTGTTGTATTCTCTCATGACGATAGCAAGAATATCTTTTCTTACATGTGGATTGGCTGTTCTTCAGGTCAAATCTATTTTACGTGCAACAACAAACTATTAGGACGTTACTTGAAAGCTACTGCATGCATGAATGCATGCACTGTATATATATATATATATATATATATATATATATATATATATATATATATATATATATATATATATATAAACTTGAAATAAAATGACAAAATATATATACTTAAGCTAAACTACCTGCCCACATAGTAGGGATTGTTACGATCCTAACTATAGTCCCATTATATGGAAAACTCGATGTGGATGGATGTAGTGACAAATTTTCATTCTGATATTTTGTTGCAGATGGTCCATTATTGCAGGAAGAATTCCGGGCCGAACCGACAACGAGATCAAGAATCACTGGAATACTCACTTAAGCAAGAGGTCGTTAACAATAAACGATCTCAACAAGAAGCAAAAACGCACTTCTGAAAGTATCAGTTCAACTATACTACCCACGTCGACTTGTTGGGCAAATGTGAATGACGATGGGTTGTTGATGGAGGTTCGCGGTCCCGAGTTCGATACCGAACAGTACTACTTGGGAGAATTGCTGCCAACATCTGATTGTTATAGTGGAACCCTTAGTGAGCAAGGAATATTGCAAGATTATGGCAATATAATTCAGAACCTCGATAGTAATGATCATAATTCACAGATACATGAGAAAGAAAACTTTTGGGATTCTCTGGACAATATCTGCATATTTTAGTTTGAGGACTCGGAACGGAGCTGTTCATGGATTAATGGCGCCATGCATGGACTCTGCTCCTCCATGGCAGTGCAATAATAATGGATTTTTCTAAGATCTATTAAGACTTAAGTTAAGAGAGATGCTTGTACAATTGGAATGAAGACTACGCTGTTGTAGTATGTCCAAATAATGTAACATAAGCACTTCAAATAATATATGTAACAAGTATATAATGTTATTGTCCAGTTACAAAGATTCATATTATATTATATATATATATATATATATATATATATATATATATATATATATATATATATATATGACAACTTACGGGACAAATTTAGGGGATCAGAACTAAATTTATTTGTCCTTCAAAAATTAAATCTCACCTTTTAAAAATCAACATATCTCTATTTTAAAAATAAGATTTATCTATCTTTTTTTTTTCTAAAATAAAGATAGATTTATTTATTTCTTTCTTTCTAGAAAATAGAGATAGACTGATAGATTAATTTTTTTTTATTTTAAAATAGAGGTATATTTATTTTTAAAAGAAATCTAAAAAATAATTTATCTTTAGAAATAAATATATCTTTAAAAAATATATTTAAGAATATTAATTAAATAATAATTTTACATTTAATATTATTATTATTGTTAATTTTTTTAGTGTTAATTTTAATATTAGTTTTAATACTAATATTAATTTTTTTATTAATTGTAATACTAATAAAAATTTTAATATTATTTTTAATTTTAATATTTATTTTAATTTTAACAATAATTTAAATAATAATTTTAATTTTGATTTAATTTTGATTTTAATTTCAATTTTAATCTTAGTCTTAATCTTAATCTTAATCTTAATTATAATTTTAATTCTAAATTTTAATTTTAATTTTAGTTTTAATTTTAGTTTTAATTATAATTTCAATTGTAATTTTAATTTTAATTTTAATTTTAATTTTAATTTTAATTTTAATTTTATTTTTAATTTTATTTAGTTTTAGTTTTAATTTTAGTTTTATTTTTCTTTAATTTTAAAAACTATTTTTTTTACTTTTATTTTAATTTTTATTTTAATTTGAGTGGTAATTTTAATTTTAATACTTAATTTTAGTTTTAACATTAATACTAAATTTAAAAATTAACATTAACATTAAAAATTAACACTAAAATTAAAAACATAAAGTTAAAATTAAAATTATCAATAAAATTTAAATTAAAACTTCAATTAAAATTAACCTGAACATTAATATTAACATTAAAAAAATAATATTAGTATTAATATTAATATAAATATTAATAATAATTTTTATTTTTAATGCTATTGTTAATGTTAATTTTTAATTTTAGCGTTAATGTTAAAATTAAAATTGATACGAATTTAAAAATTACCATAAAAGTAAATTAATGATAAAAATAAAAATTAAAAATTAAAAATAAAATTAAATTAAATTGAAACTAAAATTTAAATTAAAACTAAAATTAAAAGTAAAATTAAAATTAAAATTAAAATTAATATTAAAATTAAAATTAAAATTAAAATTAAAATTAAAATTAAAATTAAAATTAAAACTAAAATTAAAATTAAAATTAAAATTAAAATTAAAATTAAAATTAAAATTAAAATTAAAATTAAAATTAAAAATAAATATAAAAGTAAAATTAAAATTAAAATTAAAACTAAGATTAAAATTAAGATTAAAATTAAAATTAAAATTAAATTAAAATTAAACTAATATTAAAATTAAAAAACAAACTAAAATTAAAATTAAAATTAAATTAAAATTAAAACTAAAACTAATATTAAAATTAGAATTAAACTAAATTAAACTAAATTAAATTAAAATTAAAATTAAAACTAAAATTAAAATTAAAACTAAAAATAAAAATAAAAATAAAATAAAATTTTAAATTAAAATTAAAATTAAAATTAAAATTAAAAATAAATTAAAATAAATATACAAATACAAATAAAAAATAAATTAAAGTTAAATGTAAAATTAAAATTAAAATTAAAACTAAAATTAAAATTAAAATTAAAATTAAAATTAAAATTAAAATTAAAATTAAAACTAAAATTAAAATTAAAACTAAAATTAAACTAAAATTAAAATTAAAATTAAAATTAAAATTAAAATTAAAATTAAAATTAAAATTAAAATTAAAATTATTTTCTAAATTTCCATTTAAATTTAAATTTAAATTAACAATAAAAAATTTCACATTTTAAAATAAAACTAATATAAAATTAATAATGAAATTAATATTAAAATTTTAAACAATACATTTAAGATATATTTATTTCTTACGATATAATATTTCAATTTTTAATTTTATTGTTAGTGTTAATGTTAATTTTTAATTTTAGCGTTAATGTTAAAATTAAAATTGATATGAATTTAAAAATTAACATAAAATTAAAATTAAAACTAAATCTAAAAATAAAAATAAAATTAAAATTAAAACTAAAATTAAAACTAAAATTAAAACTAAAAATAAAAATAAAATTAAAATTAAAATTAAAATTAAAATTAAAATTAAAATTAAAATTAAAATTAAAATTAAAACTAAAATTAAAATTAAAATTAAAATTAAAATTAAAATTAAAAATAAAAATAAAAATAAATTTAAATTTAAATTTAAATTTAAATTTAAATTTAAATTTAAATTTAAATTTAAATTTAAATTAACAATAAAAAATTCACATTTGAAAATAAAACAAATATAAAATTAAGAATGAAATTAATATTAAAATTTTAAACTATATATTTTAAGATATATTTATTTCTTAAGATAGAATATTTTCAATATTTTTTGAAAGATAATTATTTTTTATATAACAAATCTATATATCTCTATTTTTTAAAAATAAATAGATAAATCGATCTTTATTAAAAAAAAATTAATAGAGAGATAAGTCTTATTTTTTAAGGTAGAGATAGGTTTCTTTTTAAAAGGAGAGAGTTAATTTTTAAAGGAGAAATAAATTTAGAAAAAAAAAACATAAGTATATTCTCTGATCCGTACATTTGTCCCGTAAGTTGTTCCCGTAGGAGAAACTCTCTCTCTCTCTCTCTCTCTCTCTCTCTATATATATATATATATATATATATATATATATATTGCCCGGGTTACAATTTTTCAAAATTTGTCTTGATTTTTTGTATTGTTTGTTGTCATAATTACTAATTTGAATAGTTTTCAAAAAAAAGTATTTGCCTTAGTTAAGACAAAAGTTGTAATTATTTATTTGGTTTTTATCCAGTTTAAAAATAATTTAATTATTCAACTTTGTGTTTGCAGAAAATGTATAATTATACATAAGTCTTTGTGCTGTTCATTATTTTCATAAAACAATTTATTACAAAATATCTTTTATGAATCGCGCACCTATCTTCTAGAAATACTTACATTTGTTATATTACTCTTTTTAAAATAAATATTAGCTTATTAAATTTCCAACCATTGAATATAAATCTTTGAGATTTCTTAATTTATAGGAAAGTCTCAAAACTTTTTTCCCATTTAAAAAAAACTTATTTTATTTATTTTGAGAAAAAAAAAAGTGTCGAACATTAACTATAATCGAATCCTTGAAAAAGAATAAATAGACCTAACAGATAAAAAGTATCGAAAGACTGAACATCTTTACTTTGGTATCACTAATTTATCACCATAAGTACATATTTAATCATAGAACATAAAAGCAAGACTCTCGTGGTGTGGGGGCGGATCCAATTTAAAACTTTCAATTTATTCGATTGTTATATATAGAACAAAAGCTAGACGTTCCCTACTACCGAACTGAAGTCGATTGCCACTACATGAGTCAGCCAGACTGTCGGATAGCAAAACAAGTCATACAATCACTATCATTAGAAAAGGAGTTATGATAGTCTTGACATCATGAGAGAGAGAGAGAGAGAGAGAGAGACGCCTTCAATTTTAGAGCAGTTCTAACCAATAATGTTAAGTTTACTACCAAATACTTACAACTTTTTTACAACCCTCTCACCCTCCTACTATGTGGACCACTTCCGACTCCATCTTTTTTTCAATGAACGATCGTCACGTGGCGTTCCAGCCACCGCGGGACAGCCACGGAGTCCTACCTCTTTTCTATTCTCCAATGGACGACGATTACGTAGACATCTTAGTAAGCATAAGATTGTAGGCATAATACCACCGAATTTTATTCTAGTGGACGTGGAACTGCTAATATTGTTTTGGTTCAAGAAGTACTTCATTTTATACACGTGTAAATAAAAAAAAAAAAAAAAAGCAATAATGGTTGGGTCACTCTCAAAGTTGATGGAAGGACATAATGTGACACAGTTATTTTTGGGACAGCTGATCTGTTCAAGTGTTAAGATTATTGGGTACGACGAACCTATACACGTGTCTATGGGTGCAACCCTATACTTGCGCAACCAAGCCGACATGGAGAGGACGATTTTGACCAATGGGCCGGCTTGGACTAGACCCGGTCTGAAATAAGCTAGACCGGCTAATCCGAGTATATGCCAACATGTATATATTATTACGAGATCCGAGACCATGTTGATATGAAACTTCTATTTTTAGTTTAGATAGTCCGCATCCATTGATTATCTTTTTTTTTCTTTTATATCAGTCCAATAAACTATAAAGTGGGTCTTATAGTCAAGTTCTTCAACATTATCTTTTTTATGTTAAAGAAGTTATAACCTACAGAACTTGGAAGATCTTAGTTCACATGGTACTTATTTTCATACTACATAATCTTCAATTCTCCAAGTTCATCTAAATTAGCGACGAATATTTTCGAGGTCATTTCCAACATTTATGTAGCTTCAACACTCACTAAAAAAAATGCTTTGTTTTTACGTTGTATTTATTGACGGTCGTATTAAACCGTCAATAAAAATGGTTATGTTGACGGTTTTACTATCCGTCAAGAAAATGCTAATTTTTGAAGTAATATTTTAACAAATGCCTCCGTTTAGAATTTATAAACTAGTATATACGTTCACTTAAAAAAATAGCATATATTCCCATTCTGTGGAACAGTAAAATTTTCGTTTAAAAAGTGGAGGTCTAGTTTAAAATTTTAATTGTTCCATACACATAATGGAAGCATTTGCTAATTTTTTTTTTTTTTTTTAAAATGAGAGTATATGTTAGTTTATGCCATTTGATTGGGGACATTAGTTTAAAAAAAAAAAATTTTTAACTGGTTGGTAAAAATTTATTATTAATGTTGACGGTTTCAGATGAACCGTCAAAAAAACCTAATTTTTTAGTTGATGTGTAGAAAATTTTTGACTTATATTTCAGCTGATATTTTGGTAAATTTTTGAAACTTTTTCTCTTTATTATCTGTATCGACGGTTTCATAGTGGACACTGGACAGTATATTTGGTTATACGAGGTATTAAAGGATTATTTAACTTTTTTTGTCATCTCCTTCTCATTTTCTCCATCCCAATCCCTCGACCCCTAGTTTTGTACCGACAAAAATCTCCAATTTTGGGGAAATTTCTAGTACCTAACCTAAATCGTGTTGAAGAATCCGGCTTGGATTGAAAGGGACGAGCACTAGAGCAGTTCGAATTACAATAAGTATGGTTGGTGAGGTCAATTTTGCAGTTTGGACAGAGGTGGCTAGCTAACTGCGCGCTAGCTGCTTGGGCTTTGATTTGTACCCTTAAAAATAAGATTCTGATAGCTGCTACTGTTGAGTGAGACATTGTTCTTCATTCCGAGCAATTATTGTACAACATGAGAATCATAAGTTAATTTACCTTTATTATCCATGCATGTTTTATAAAATTTGCTGCTGCAGTAGTAGTGTAGTGGACTGGAGCCACCATGCACCTGCTTGCTAGCTAGCTAGCTAGCTAGCTGCATCAAGGCTTGATCTCCTCATAATGCGGCAAACATGAAGAACAATGATTCAATTGAGCTCTCAGTTTGAACCAACCCCCAGTAAGTTCAACATTGCTGAAGTTGATTGTTCACCTTCTTCTTGGAATCTTCTACTGATTCGAAACTGAGTTGTTATGTATCCGATCGACAAGAGTTCTTGTAATATTTGTATCTTGATGATTGGACTAGTTTCCTTCTTTTGCAGGCTGAGAAAGAGGGTCAAAAGTTCAATGCCATGCAACAAGTTTTTTTTTTTTTTTTGACTGTTGAGGTTGAATTCAATGTCATGCTTACCAGAGAGAGGGTCACGTAGTGTGTACCATGTTGGTGTTTTTGTCATTGGACTAGTAAAAATAGTTTCACATTGGCTACACCACCAAGTGGGTATCACAATATAATACTTTGTATGTGTTGAGGTGTACACATTGAGTGTGGTGGGGGACATGGTTGCCATGTGGGGATATTTTATTAGGAGAAAAAAATGATTAACTCCCCGCTCCGCGTCGGCGCTATGTACAAGTGATATCGCCTTGCTTGCTCGAACAGAAGTCTTCTCGGAGAGTTCCCGACCGATTGATCAAAGTGAGTGGGCAGAACTGCATTATCTGATTCTCGTATGCTTTAATAATGAATCTGAGTTTTTGAATGCTTGTTTACTTAAGAAGATTGTTTCATAAGAAGAATGATAGAACTTGACTCAGCATGCTAATAAGAGAAATCACATAGCTTGTCATTGAAACGAATCTGCTTGCTTGCCTAACTAGAGAACTGTGAATGCTTGTCTGAATGAGATAGAACATTGCCATGCTAGTCCAGAGTATGAGAATTATTGCATGCTTAGTTACACGGACACCACTAGTGAACGAACCCTGCCATGCTAATAACAAAGAGTAAATGATTGCTTGCACTTATTTTTGATATCGTATGCTAACTGGAATACTTGAATGCTTGTCCTTAAGAGATATAAATGCATGCTAGAATTATAAGAACTGTTCTTGCTTGTTACCTGTTTAATGAGTTAGCTTTGCTTGAACATGCTTCATTGATTGCTTGTCATGAGATAGAACTTGGTGAATGGCGTGAACTTGTGCATCTAGACTAATAGTCCACCCCGAGGCTTAAAAACCTTACTTACGGGGGGGGGGGCTATTAGACAAGTGTATTGAGAGAGCTCCGGCTATATGGACTTGATAGATGTGTTTGCTTGCTTGTTCTGGATTATGTGCATCATCTGGTATTGATAGGAGCTTGTATTCATGCATTTGGTCAGGACAACTTGTGTACAAGGTTATCTCTCGAGCGTTTCCTAGGACATTGGGATCGTTCGGCTTATGAGAGATCTAGATACCCTGAGACTTAAAATACCTTACTTACGGGAGGGTAGACCCATCTATTAGTGAGATGGGCTTGTATGTCCCAACTGCTAATCCCGTGGAGGGGACCATCATATAATTAGGGCGCATGCTAGGCTAGCCTTCTTGGATACCTAACTGTTTGATGCAAAGATGGACAGGAAACTAGAGAACTATATACATATATGTTTATGCAAATTGTTGCTAACTTGTATGTTTGCTGCAGGGATAGCTGTCACTACCACATTCCGAAAACAGGGGTATTTTTTTTTTTGACTTTTTATAATATTTAATATTATGGTAGTTATAATTAATTAATTTCATGATAGTATATTTGATTTAAATACTTATATGTGAGGTGTGTAATTAAATATAGTAATCATATACAGTGTTCAATTGTGTTTGTGCTGGTAGACTTGACCTAGCAGCCAGTAGGTGAACACCTGTCCAAACTGTGGGATTCGGTATTTTAATTGTTTATTTTAGAATTAAATTCTTGGAGGTAATAATTAATTACCGCATTTTATTTAATTATTGCGCATTGCCTTTGCTTCGATATTTGGAGCAGTATCCTGACTTTTGTCTTCCAACAAATTTCACCATCTTGCCCTAGACGTGCCCGCCTTCAATTCTGCTATTTTTGCAACTCATAATTGTGCTCTCTGTACATTATTTCTGGCCGCACAAAAATCGTCGCGGACGTTATTTAATAAATCCCTATTTTGTATCGTTGTGCGTTCCAATCGAAAATTGAAGGCAATCTTGACCTATTTTTCGTGCGGCCCAAATTAGGGTAATATCCTGTTCTGAGTCTTCTTCATTATTGGTATTGATGACCTGACCTGATTTTGGCCCCATGTACTCCTAATTATTTGTTGAACACAACTTGCATTTATTTCTATTTAAATTGAGGATACTATTTTATCTGATTCTGAAATCCCAATTTTATTCCAGTGCCCTGCTAATTGAGCCCATACCGATCATACAGCGTCCCTTGACCCTACAAAACACCGGACCCCGAATCGCCCGCCAAATTTTTATCATTTCATGTGTTTGTACAAATACCCAAATTTAAGGGGGATAATTTACAAATTGGCATTTTGTGTCAACACCCCATTGTTTAAAACAATGAGGGAGCCTAATAATAATTTAATTAAATTTCTCACCCTCATCCCCACATGAACGTTTCTTCATGTTAAATCTGGACCACACAATTTATAGGCAATCCCAACCCTTCATTCCAACACCCTCATCATATTTAATGTCTTGTACCCTCAAACCCTAATCCCAAGAAACCTAGGTTTTTCCCCCACCTCACAAGTCCCCATATTTTTCTCCAACGTGAACTCCTTCCCTTCTTCTCCTCCTTCTTCCTTTCTTCTTCTTCTTCTTCTTCTTCTTCTTTCCTTTTTCTTCTTCTTTAAATTTTTAAATTCAAATAGAGAGAGAGGGGGAAAACTGGGTACTGTTCACCCATCCCCCTCAGGATCTGTTATCCGGCGGTTCTCCCTGTACTCCGGCGTTCAGCCCGGCGGCCGAGCCGACCCCGTTGTTCCTTCCGGCCTGCTGCGGTTCAGCCACTCCCCCGAGCCGACGTCAACCCCGACCGGCCGCTGAACTTCTTCCCGATCCCGTACTCCGACCCCCTCACGGATTCCTCCTCCCTCGGCCGGCCTCTGCTGCTCGACCACTGCAGCCGGCCCTGAGCGCTCCGACCACCTCGACCCATCTCCCTGCCGCTCTCCCAACTCCCCACTCCAGCGCTGGCTGCCCCACATCTCTCCGACTCCAGTGCGTCCACCCCGGCCTCCGACTTCACGACGTCGACCCCGCGATGGCTCCACAGCACAGCGGCTGTGCTATGCTCCACCCTACACCTCCCTCCGACGATGACTGGACGACCCCCTCGACAGCACAGTCATCCTTCCCGGCCAGGAGCTCGAACCCCAGCCATGGCGAAGCTCTGCTCCGGTTCTACATCTCTCATCTTCCGGTGGTGATGAGCGCTACGACCTCGCCATCTCCAGTCTGTCGATCCCTATCCGGCCACACACACCATTGCACCTCTACCTCGCCCTCAGTCGCAGTCCGGCCGTCCTCCCCGGCCAGGCGGCTGTGCACCACCACTGTAAACTTTCTTTCCCTTTCCCTGTGAGTATATATGTGTGTAAAATAACTTAAAGTGTAATGTAATGTATATACTAGTACAAGTAATTGTATATATTAATAAAGGTGTATAAATATAAATGTATGTAAATACGTATATACATGTATGAGTATACGCGGGTGTGTGTATATGTGTACGCATACATACATATGTATATATATATATAAATACACAGTGTATTTCTCTATTGTTATATATATATCTGTATATAGTATAAATATTACTTTGGTCTAAATATATATATATATATATATAATTTATATTGATATACGGTTAATAAAAACATATTTTGGTATTTTGGTGTATATGTATATGTATATACATCTATGATGATTTATATATATATACATATTTAATGAATTGGTATATGTGTAATTTCACAACCTCAAACCAGTATATATGTATGTATATATGTATACAGATTATATGATAGTATATATGGTAAATATATTAGCATATATTAATTGTATTTTTGGAATTTAGTACATATAGTAAATTCTATTTTTGGGTTATATTCATATGCATATATATATATATACCTTGTGTAAAGTAAGTCCTAGTGGATTTATATAATTAAACATACAGTATTATTTTTATACGAGTGTTAGCTTTATTTAAGCCATAAATACATATCTATTTTCATATCAAATGAATAATATGTATATGTGTAAATTTATAAGGGTATCTTTTAATTATAATTAAATAGTATTAATGTGAATATATATATAGATATAGATATATTGGTCTATCTACTAGATGACCCTAGTTGACTAGTGACATACCTGGCAGAGCCCCGAGTTCATGTATTTGTGATGTGTTAGTGTAGTACCTGATGCAAATATTGTATTTGATATATTTTAGGACTGTTGGTTCCTCCAGACGATACTCTGGGACAGGACATTGGTATTGCCAGCTAAGGACCCAAGGCGAGTACATTCTCTGATTAGTTTCTAATTTATGATATCTCCTATGTTCACTGTATCTAGTGTAAATATCCATGTTCCTGACACGTTGGTTACACGGATTGGTATACACGGATCTCGTCATGAGATGTTATTCCTTATTCATGGTGTAGCTTGTACAAGACTTGTTTCCTTGATATCTTGTGCATGTACAGACACTGATTCCCGGGGAGATTTGCTACCTTCCTAGGGAATCCCGTGCCATAGCGTACCATGATTGGATCTACTATACCAGTCGGGGGTGGGGAGTATTTTAGTGTAGATATGTGATCATACCCAACTTTTCATGCATCATAGCTCACCCCACGTCTAACGTCGGGTGCAGCCTGACCATCTCCGTGCCTCATAGCTGTTACGTGTGATTAGCCTGACCTCTACATGCATCATAGCTAACCAACGGTTAGCCTGACCTTCGTGAATCATAGCTAATCACATGTAACCAGCCTGATCATGTTCCCAAGCCGATCACATGTTAAAGCTAGTACTCACACACTTAGTCATAGGATTTTTGCTCATTGACATATTGTTCCTTTCCTGCATTTACTTACAGTATTTCCAGTATTTCTTTCGTGTACATTTCTCGTACCTATACATGCATCTGGTATGTTTCCATCTAGAACTGCTACATAGTTTATGTCATTTATATAGAACTGCTATTTAGAGATGTACTTTGCTCCTTCCTGACTGAAAAATATTTTTCCAGACTGTGACCTTAGTAGACTGGTTTCTGACACACTTGGAGATTGGTTGTTACTGATTACAGGTATGATTGTTTTATCATTAGTCTTGTGTTGTATTCTTTTGTTTCTTCAAATTCCTATCGTGCTGTAGTTGTGATTGAGTATGTTGTTAATATTTTTATAGTGTTATCCGAGTCTCCTTATGGAGTTGGATACTAGCGTGAGATTGCTTAGATAGTACTTGACCTAGACAGCGTTCTACCGCCGATGCTGCGGCGTAGGCTGGACGTACCCACGCACTCGTGCCCCTAAACCGGGTGCGGGTCGTGACACATTTTAGTGGTGGCCCATGCAGGTCAGACTTCGCAAGTTGTGCGATGTCGTGGTAGTGTGACGTCTTCGTTGTACTACTACGTGCCTGCGATAGGACATAGGACATAGGATACTAGGATGAGAGAGGATACTCAATCACAAACTCTTGAGAGATTCCTGGGACGACCCCTTGAGAATCTTATTATAATTTCCAATTTAAATCTTTTTCCTTGTTTCCGTCCGCTCTCGCTTGTTGTTACTGAACTTGATTCTGGTTGAGCAGTTATTAAATTAAATTCTTGGCATCATTGTCGAGTTTGATTCTTGTTGACCAGTTGTTAACTTAAATTCTTGGTATCGTTGTTGAGTTGATTTCAAATTGAGATGAATTTTTACGGACTAGAATTTATGGTATCATCTGATGACATATATTGATGAGGACAGTGAGGAAGGTAAAACGTCTACTTTGGTTATGGAACCTAGAATTTATCGCAGCCATATTAGCTGTCGTGACGAGAATGTAGGAACCTAACTTGGATGTACATACTTTAGTTATGAGATTTAGAGTTTCTCGCAGCCATACCGGTTGGCGTGGCGAGTATTCTAGATGACATGATTATAGGGTTGTATACCTTAGTTACGGAACCTGTCGTTTATCGCATCTATGCTTACTGGCGTGGCGAGGATTCTAAGTGTCATGATTTCGGATAGACGTGTATGATTATCAGGTTGTATCTTAAATTGATTCTTAAAATATCATCTCAAGACTTATCTATTTCTGTTATTCCAGGACTTTGTTCCACCGCTTCTTTCTTTACTAGTAGTAAAGATACCTTCTGTCCTCAATTCAGTCTTTGAGCTCCTATCCCTTGAGGATTTCTTGTTAAGTATGATAATTAGTGGCTTGTAATTTTGTTTGTGTCTTGTATTAGTATTGACTGTGTTGCTAGTGAGTTGTAAGTGTTTCTTAGTTGGACATGTGAGCAGTAGGCTTTAATCTAGAGTTAGCCCTTAGCATAGTACCTTGTACCAATGATTCTAGGAGTAGTGTCATTAGAGACTGAGAGTTAAGGAGAGTATAGAGTATCAGTGATAGTTCTCAGAGTTAGTATCAGAGCCAATTACCCGTCCTGGATAATCATGATTATGTAATTGAGTGATCTATGTAAACGATTAAGTATCCGAGAATTGTATTAAGGATTTATGGAGCATGATGTCCAATTTGATGATTGATATCGGAAATGTTAAAGGTAAAGAAATGTATATGTATAAAGGGTTTAATGAGATGTCATAAGTAGAGAAATATCAGGATTAGTAATGGAAGTTGTGAAGCGTATCACGGATTAGTTTAATAGGCTTTAAAGGATTAAAGGAAATACATATACAACCATCGAGATGAGGAACCATACACATATCCATGAGAGTAAAGAAACATGAGTGTTATAGAGGATACAGGTGATCATGAGTTCTAATGAGCTTGATGAGATAATCCATTAATACAGCTAGTGATATAATACCAAGAGTGCTAATAATTCTATATCGAGGATTAGTCGAGAATAACGTTAATAACAGTAAGCACTCTGTGTGATGATAATTAAATGATATACCAGTTGACATAAATTGAAATCATGAAAGAAAATACAGGTGATGATAACTTTGATCATTGGAGGTAATAGTACAAGTGATTCAGGCAGTACAATTTTAGTACAAAATTATAGACACTAGATGCATTGAGTGCACCTTGAGTATTAGAGACCGAGAGCACTGATATGTACCTTTGTGGAGTTATAAATTAAAAGGGTGGAAATAAAATTTTATTTTAGAATAATTGAGGAGTTGAGATTATGTCATTAAATTTTGAGGATTTCAAATATTGATTCAATAAAAATGGTCAAGGCTACAAAGAATTTTAGAAGTGATTAAAATTTTATTCGATGTTGAGTATCTGACTTTGAGGAGGCATATGCATTTATTTTAAGTTGATCGAGAAGTTAAACCTTGACGATTATTTTGAGGATTAATTTTGGTAGATGAGAGATATGAATATTAATATATGAGTAGATAATATACATGTGTAAGGATCTGGTGATTGAGCATGATTGAGATGGCACCGCAGACTGACTTGGGTGTCCATCTAAAGTTGTATTGGAAAGAGCAGTATTTAGTATGGTGTTGCACTTGACGTATATTTGAGTGATAAGAACGACTAGTATGAACAATTGTAGTAGGAACGAGAACTAGCAGTGGGTGTACTGAAGTAGAACAGGGGTACCTCAAGAGATAGAGGTATCAACTTTACATACACCAATTGACCTATAATCGTGTTAGAGGTTCTTGGTATCAGATTTTGATATTAATAGACAGGTGTGTGCAATATTGATATATTCATGGATCTTGTGGATTAATGATTAGTGGATATGGGTACCAGTGTACAGTTAGTGATGTGCCAGAGCTAAGTGTATGTTAGAGATAGGAGATACCGCAAGAAATATGTTAGCAGGTTTCTTCCTTTCTCATGTTGTTTCGTCTTCTGATTGATTGATTTCCTAGTACCGTGGTTTGTATTCGTGATTTACTTGTTAGAATGTAGCTAGTAGTACACCCTGACAGAGACTGCAATACCACGACAGGACACATGACCTATATATTTTTTGATTGCATGACTGTAGGTAGAACCTTCTTAAACCATGACCATTGGGGTTTGGACCATAGCAAAGGTCTATGACAAGGTTATGACCGACAAAAAGGGACAAGATGATTAACTTATGGATGAGCATTAATTTAAATAAAGAATTTAGGGGATTGTTATAACAGAGTAGATGGATCATTAATTTTGTGAAAATCGAGGTATGATTGAAATTCGGAAATAAACATTAAATTAAATGGAGAGTTAAGAAATTTACAGGGCAAAATTGAGGATTTATTAATTTTAGGAAGTCTTGATATGATTAAATTGATTATTAAAAATTGAGAAAATTGGAGGAGATTATGATAAAAATTTGAATTTGATTTTTAGACTTGAAGATTTCAGGAATATGATGTTATAAGATTTTTGAAAGAGTGGGAAATAACACTATGGAATTACTTCATGATTGTTTGGTTTAAAATTTTAAATTTTGATAGAAATAATACAATGTGTAAATGCAATCATTGTGGACCTTAAATTTCGAGGACGAAATTCTTTTAAGGTGGGTAGACTTGTCACTACCACATTCCGAAAACAGGGGTATTTTTTTTTTTTGACTTTTTATAATATTTAATATTATGGTAGTTATAATTAATTAATTTCATGATAGTATATTTGATTTAAATACTTATATGTGAGGTGTGTAATTAAATATAGTAATCATATACAGTGTTCAATTGTGTTTGTGCTGGTAGACTTGACCTAGCAGCCAGTAGGTGAACACCTGTCCAAACTGTGGAATTCGTATTTTAATTGTTTATTTTAGAATTAAATTCTTGGAGGTAATAATTAATTACCGCATTTTATTTAATTATTGCGCATTGCCTTTGCTTCGATATTTGGAGCAGTATCCTGACTTTTGTCTTCCAACAAATTTTACCATCTTGCCCTAGACGTGCCCGCCTTCAATTCTGCTATTTTTGCAACTCATAATTGTGCTCTCTGTACATTATTTCTGGCCGCACAAAAATCGTCGCGGACGTTATTTAATAAATCCCTATTTTGTATCGTTGTGCGTTCCAATCGAAAATTGAAGGCAATCTTGACCTATTTTTTGTGCGGCCCAAATTAGGGTAATATCCTGTTCTGAGTCTTCTTCATTATTGGTATTGATGACCTGACCTGATTTTGGCCCCATGTACTCCTAATTATTTGTTGAACACAACTTGCATTTATTTCTATTTAAATTGAGGATACTATTTTATCTGATTCTGAAATCCCAATTTTATTCCAGTGCCCTGCTAATTGAGCCCATACCGATCATACAGCGTCCCTTGACCCTACAAAACACCGGACCCCGAATCGCCCGCCAAATTTTTATCATTTCATGTGTTTGTGCAAATACCCAAATTTAAGGGGGATAATTTGCAAATTGGCATTTTGTGTCAACACCCCATTGTTTAAAACAATGAGGGAGCCTAATAATAATTTAATTAAATTTCTCACCCTCATCCCCACATGAACGTTTCTTCATGTTAAATCTGGACCACACAATTTATAGGCAATCCCAACCCTTCATTCCAACACCCTCATCCTATTTAATGTCTTGTACCCTCAAACCCTAATCCCAAGAAACCTAGGTTTTTCCCCCACCTCACAAGTCCCCATATTTTTCTCCAACGTGAACTCCTTCCCTTCTTCTCCTCCTTCTTCCTTTCTTCTTCTTCTTCTTCTTCTTCTTCTTCTTTCCTTTTTCTTCATCTTTAAATTTTTAAATTCAAATAGAGAGAGAGGGGGAAAACTGGGTACTGTTCACCCATCCCCCTCAGGATCTGTTATCCGGCGGTTCTCCCTGTACTCCGGCGTTCAGCCCGACGGTCGAGCCGACCCCGTTGTTCCTTCCGGCCTGCTGCGGTTCAGCCACTCCCCCGAGCCGACGTCAACCCCGACCGGCCGCTGAACTTCTTCCCGATCCCGTACTCCGACCCCCTCACGGATTCCTCCTCCCTCGGCCGGCCTCTGCTGCTCGACCACTGCAGCCGGCCCTGAGCGCTCCGACCACCTCGACCCATCTCCCTGCCGCTCTCCCAACTCCCTACTCCAGCGCTGGCTGCCCCACATCTCTCCGACTCCAGTGCGTCCACCCCGGCCTCCGACTTCACGACGTCGACCCCGCGGTGGCTCCACAGCACAGCGGCTGTGCTATGCTCCACCCTACACCTCCCTCCGACGATGACTGGACGACCCCCTCGACAGCACAGTCATCCTTCCCGGCCAGGAGCTCGAACCCCAGCCATGGCGAAGCTCTGCTCCGGTTCTACATCTCTCATCTTTCGGCGGTGATGAGCGCTACGACCTCGCCATCTCCAGTCTGTCGATCCCTATCCGGCCACACACACCATTGCACCTCCACCTCGCCCACAGTCGCAGTCCGGCCGTCCTCCCCGGCCAGGCGGCTGTGCACCACCACTGTAAGCTTCCTTTCCCTTTCCCTGTGAGTATATATGTGTATAAAATAACTTAAAGTGTAATATAATGTATATACTAGTACAAGTAATTGTATATATTAATAAAGGTGTATAAATATAAATGTATGTAAATACGTATATACATGTATGAGTATACGCGGGTGTGTGTATATGTGTACGCATACATACATATGTATATATATATATAAATACACAGTGTATTTCTCTATTGTTATATATATATCCGTATATAGTATAAATATTACTTTGGTCTAAATATATATATATATATAATTTATATTGGTATACGGTTAATAAAAACATATTTTGGTATTTTGGTGTATATGTATATGTATATACATCTATGATGATTTATATATATATACATATTTAATGAATTGGTATATGTGTAATTTCACAACCTCAAACCAGTATATATGTATGTATATATGTATACAGATTATATGATAGTATATATGGTAAATATATTAGCATATATTAATTGTATTTTTGGAATTTAGTACATATAGTAAATTCTATTTTTGGGTTATATTCATATGCATATATATATATACCTTGTGTAAAGTAAGTCCTAGTGGATTTATATAATTAAACATACAGTATTATTTTTATACGAGTGTTAGCTTTATTTAAGCCAAAAATACATATCTATTTTCATATCAAATGAATAATATGTATATGTGTAAATTTATAAGGGTATCTTTTAATTATAATTAAATAGTATTAATGTGAATATATATATAGATATAGATATATTGGTCTATCTACTAGATGACCCTAGTTGACTAGTGCCATACCTGGCAGAGCCCCGAGTTCATGTATTTGTGATGTGTTAGTGTAGTACCTGATACAAATATTGTATTTGATATATTTTAGGACTGTTGGTTCCTCCAAACGATACTCTGGGACAGGACATTGGTATTGCCAGCTAAGGACCCAAGGCGAGTACATTCTCTGATTAGTTTCTAATTTATGATATCTCCTATGTTCACTGTATCTAGTGTAAATATCCATGTTCCTGACACGTTGGTTACACGGATTGGTATACACGGATCTCGTCATGAGATGTTATTCCTTATTCATGGTGTAGCTTGTACAAGACTTGTTTCCTTGATATCTTGTGCATGTACAGACACTGATTCCCGGGGAGATTTGCTACCTTCCTAGAGAATCCCGTGCCATAGCGTACCATGATTGGATCTACTATACCAGTCGGGGGTGGGGAGTATTTTAGTGTAGATATGTGATCATACCCAACTTTTCATGCATCATAGCTCACCCCACGTCTCACGTCGGGTGCGGCCTGACCATCTCCGTGCCTCATAGCTGTTACGTGTGATTAGCCTGACCTCTACATGCATCATAGCTAACCAACGGTTAGCCTGACCTTCGTGAATCATAGCTAATCACATGTAACCAGCCTGATCATGTTCCCAAGCCGATCACATGTTAAAGCTAGTACTCACACACTTAGTCATAGGATTTTTGCTCATTGACATATTGTTCCTTTCCTGCATTTACTTACAGTATTTCCAGTATTTCTTTCGTGTACATTTCTCGTACCTATACATGCATCTGGTATGTTTCCATCTAGAACTGCTACATAGTTTATGTCATTTATATAGAACTGCTATTTAGAGATGTACTTTGCTCCTTCCTGACTGGAAAATATTTTTCCAGACTGTGACCTTAGTAGACTGGTTTCTGACACACTTGGAGATTGGTTGTTACTGATTACAGTTATGATTGTTTTATCATTAGTCTTGTGTTGTATTCTTTTGTTTCTTTAAATTCCTATCGTGCTGTAGTTGTGATTGAGTATGTTGTTAATATTTTTATAGTGTTATCCGAGTCTCCTTATGGAGTTGGATACTAACGTGAGATTGCTTAGATAGTACTTGACCTAGACAGCGTTCTACCGCCGATGCTGCGACGTAGGCTGGACGTACCCACGCACTCGTGCCCCTAAACCGGGTGCGGGTCGTGACAATAGCCGTTCGGCCATAGATAAGAAATGTAATGAGTTTATATATATAAGTCTGCTTGTTCATTGAAATGTGCATTGTAGAGTTTATCTGTCAGTGCATCATGCATTCGCATCGGTAGGACAATGGCTATTAGTGTAGAGCTGAACCTCGGTCACAGCTGCTAATAGCATCAGAATGTGAGTCATTGGTGTAATGCCCCGTTCCCCCTATTCGGAGAGCGCGGCCAAGAAATACTTAATACCATCCGATCGGGACAGATTGAATCAAGATCATTTTCTCATTATGGATTGGCTTCTTCGGAACCATGTCCCATATTCAACGGATCGTGCCTCAAGGAAAGACTCGGCGGCAGAGTCGAGAGGGCCTTTCCGTTGCGTTGGTTTTCTTGCCCGTTTTCGATGTCGCTTGGTTGCTTTCTTGTTGGTTTTATGATTTTTATTTTCTTGAACGATTTCAATGGATTTTATTGCTTTCGTTATTAGAATTTTGTATTTTATATCGAACCTCGGAGACCAAAGCAGGGGATATTGATCGTCTGTTGGTGCGTGCAGGTGATCGGGTATACGACGCTTGTGCGGAGTCTTGAAGTTCTTCCTTTTCTCTCCTACTTCACCAACTTGTGAGTGGATTTATTTCGATTAGCTCCCTTCTTCCAAGTCTGCATTCTAAATAAATTGACTCATTGTTCATCCCGATCAAACGATACTAAAATATTTAAGATTGAGTCAAAATAGAGAAGAAGTAGACTTGAAACACTAATAATGCTTGTCATATAGAATTATTCTGAACGATCACACTATAGCGTGCATGCCCGTCATATACATAACCATTTCTGTGTCAGTTGTAGTTAGATTCATTTATCTATAACTGTTCATGGTATGGTGCAAAATGGGAAGGAAAATGTGATCCTTACACAAAGTAGCATAGACTATGGAAAATACACTATGTTTACTTGCTTGTGTTTGCTTGAATATATATTTCATGTGATAACTTAGTTGGTTGTGGTGGCATGGTCTTGGACAACTTGTATACAAGGGATATTGTTCTACGAACGGTCGCCGAGGCACTAGGACCGCTTCGCCCCGGGTAGAACAATTTGCTAGTGTAGTTCTAGCATTGGATGGGTTCGTGCGTCCGCTAAGGGCTAGCTACCCGAGGCGGAATGGCAGCCGACCCATCCCAAGTCCAACCAAGTGATTGTTATGTATATTTAAACTGTGCAGACTAACTATATCTTCGTGGCAGGGAAGGTCATGGTAAGTTTTGTACAGGTGGCTCAGACGGTATAGGTAAAGTCACCGAGCGGTGGCACATTTGGTTATGTTATTTTACTCTATCTTATGCGAAGAATTGAACTAAGGCAAGATAGATATATCACATAATAATAAATGTTGCATGCTCATATGAACTAGTTGTAGATTTTGGTTAAGTTGGGTTAGCTCGCCCTCACCGATACTCTTTGAAGTACTGACCCTCGTTGCAGCAGGTTCCCCGAGCCAAGGCGATGCAGCGAGGAGCTGAAGTTTTCTCCAACCTATTTCTGAATCAAGACGTATTCGTGACATGGTTTTTGGTATCTCCAGGACATAAGTAGAAAGGAGCTCGCTATCACTTTTGAAAGCTACAGGACGATGGTGCTGACTCGCACCCAAGGTATTTTGTGTTTTGAATTCTAGTAAAGGATGTAATATATGAAACAACTATCTCATTTTGTATCCAAGTTGTAAGCCTGTGTGGCATCCTTATCGTTTTGGGTCAAGAGTCTGTAATCAGATGTTCATTATCAATAAAAAGAAAAAATTTCTATGCCTCAATGTGTGTTATCTTAATTCCGTACTCTGTTGCATATGTTCTAAAGATTATCATTATGCCTAGGCCCTGTGCACGCGTGCCCTATGTGTGCACGGCATCACGCCCGGAGGACGATTATCGATTGGGCAAAATCGGGGCGTGACATATTGGTATCAGAGCATAGCTTCAGACCTATTGATCTCGTGTCAAAAAGTTTTCTGAAAGTGGCCCTGTCCCTCTCAGTTGAACCCTTGAATTCGCTTGGCCAAAATGAGATACGTTCCATATAGTGAGTCCATAAAATACTTTAAGACTGATACAAGTTACTTTTCTTTGAAGGAACGGCCTCCGAGCCGGGTGCACAAGCGCAGATGGTGGCGCAAGTGCAAGGAAGTAGTTCTGGTACGTCAGGCAGCTCAGGAAGTTCGGCTGTCGCGCCCTCTGTTGATCCGTTCGAACGAATGATGCGTCTGATGGAAACGCAACAGAGACAACCCGAACTACGATAGAGTCAATTTGAGTCTCGAATTGAGGCCGAAACGTAGCAGAAGCAAATAGATACCTTGTAAACGATTGTGACGATGCTAGTCGCCAGCAACCATTCTGCATCCGCGGCCGTCGTAGCAGCTCCAGTTGTAGCTGACATTGTGGGACCTCAGGGCTCTCCGGAACCTCCACTTTCAGATGATAAGGGATCCATCCTACAAATATCAGAATTTAAGAAAATGGGCCATACTACCTTTAAGGGGACCGAAGACCCTTCCGTGGCGTTGGATTGGCTGGTCGAGTTAGAAGACCACTTTGAAGTGCTCCGTATGGACGAAACTAGGAGAGTCGCTTGCGCCCAACTTCAGCTCCGTTTAAACACCCATGATTGGTGGGACGTGCACAAACAAGCTTTATTGAGTGAAGGTGGCACAACGATTATCTCCTGATCAGTGTTTCGTAAGGCCTTCGAAGAGGAGTATCTTCCACCCGCCGTCCGCCGCGAGAAGGAAGACGAGTTTACCCATCTGCAGCAGGAAGATATGTCCGTGCGGCAGTATGCTTCAGAATTCAATAGACTTACAAAGTTTGCTAAGTCTCATATTTATGATGCAGAGACACGTGCACGAAGATTTGAGATATGACTGCGACCTTCCATTCGTGCCCACGTCGTCGTTTCTTAATACCGCACCATGCGTGAGTCCCTAAACCACGCCCTCTCCCTTGAATCGCAGTACCCACCAGTTCATACCGACGCTGTGCAATAATAATGCGCCTAAGCGCTCCAATAACGGCGGTAACAAGGGTGCAAATCAGGGTAAAGGTGGCGAGCTTGTTTGTCACCGATGTAATCGTACTGGACACATCGCTCGGAACTGTCGAGTATTCAATGGATCGTGCTTTAAATGCGGTCATCAGGGGCATATGGCAGTGAACTGTCGGGCAGGTGGACCTAACCAACAGCAACAACAAAATAGTGCACCTCAGGACCAGGGACAAGTACTTCGAGAGAATCAGACGGCACAGCAGAACGCTCAAGGCCGAGTCTATGCTCTGATTTGGGATGAGGCACTCGCATCAAACACGACGGTGTCAGGTATATTACTTTTCAATGATGTACATGCTCGAGTATTGTTTGATTCTGGTGCTACACACAATTTTGTGTCAACAAACTTTGCTAGGGAACACACATTCATTCAAACCCCGTTAGGCCTAAGGCTTAGCGTCAGTACACCGTCAGGCACGAGCTTGCCTGCAGATTCAGTTTGTCGTGACGGCTATATTTGCATCGGAGGAAGGAAATTGTCACTTGATGCGATAGTTCTAGACATAGGGGACTACGACATCATTCTGGAAATGGATTGGCTAGGCGCTTGTTCAGCTACTATCGATTGTGCGAAGAAGAAAGTCATGTTTCGTCTTCCTGACGAGATCGAGTTTTGCTATTCGTGCAGTCCACAGTCGAAAGCATCAAATTCCTGCATGGTAATATCAGCAATGTCTGCTCGACGGATGATTCACTCTGGCTTCATAGGGCTGCATAGGGTACTTGGCTTTCGTTCGAGACACTCGGCAAGATTACGCAAACGTTGAGTCCATTCCCGTTGTGGCGGATTTTCCCGACGTGTTTCCAGACGAGTTGCCCGGTATGCCGCCCGATCGAGAGACAGAGTTCACTATCGACACATATCCAGGAACCCAACCCATTTCTAAACCTCCGTATCGAATGGCACCAGCAGAACTAAAAGAGTTAAAAATTCAGTTACAGGAACTGCTTGATCATGGGTATATCCGGCCTAGTGTGTCTCCGTGGGGAGCACCGGTACTGTTCATTAGAAGAAGGATGGCTCGATGCGACTCTGCATCGACTATCAAGAATTAAATAAAGCAATTGTTCGAAACAAATATCCCCTTCCCAGGATAGACGATCTTTTTGATCCGTTACAAGCTGCAACAGTATTCTCGAAAATTGATCTCCGTTCGGGTTACCATCAACTCAAGATTAAGCCGAACGATGTACCAAAGTCAGCCGTTCGCACTCGATACGGCCATTATGAGTTTTTGGTAATGTCGTTCGGTTTGACCAATGCCCCTGCCGCCTTTATGGGTTTGATGAACCAAGTGTTTCGGCCGTACCTCGATAGATTTGTAGTAGTGTTCATTGATGACATCTTGGTGTATTCGAAGAATGGGACAGAGCATGTAGAACACCTGCGGATCATGCTACAAACCCTTCGAGACAACAAGTTGTATGCGAAACTGAGTAAGTGCAAATTTTGGCTGAGCAGTGTATCTTTCCTTAGGCTCATCATTTCTGCGGAAGGCATTTCAGTCGATCCGAAGAAGGTGGAGGCCATTGTCGAGTGGAAGAGACCTGCATCCGTTAGTAAAATTTGAAGCTTTCTCGGGTTAGCGGGCTACTACAGACGGTTCATAAAGGATTTTTTCCAAACTTGCCTCACCTCTGACTCACCTCACACAGAAGGGAGTCATGTTTGAGTGGTCCGCCGACTGCGAAGCATCATTTGCTGAGTTAAAGCATCGCCTCACTTCTGCCCCATTACTGGCACTACCGGACGAGACTTCAGGATTCCAAATCTTTAGTGACGCTTCAGGGCAGGGCTTAGGGTGTGTACTTATGCAGCAAGACAGAGTGATAGCCTATGCATCCAGACAGCTGAGAAAGCACGAGAACAATTATCCCACGCATGATCTGGAACTGGCAGCAATTGTGTTCGGGTTAAAATTGTGACGACACTACCTTTATGGGGTGCCTTACCGAATTTATAACGATCATAAGAGTAAAGTACTTATTCACCCAAGCAGATCTGAACCTACGACAACGGCGTTGGCTAGAATTGATAAAAGATTACGATTTGACGATTGACTACACACCTGGCAAGGGAAATATGGTAGCGGATGCGTTGAGTCGGGTCTTTGCGGGATCTTTGTCCGTCGATCGCAGGTTACAAAGGAAGTTAGAAGAAATGGGCATCGAACTCAGGATTTGTTATCATGGTGCGCGGGTTGCTCAGATGCGATTTGTACCCAATCTGATAGAGAGAGCCACATCTACTCAAAGAGACGACCCATTCCTCTGGAAAATTCGGGAGCAGGTTCAAGCGGGGAAGGCGAAAGACTTTGCAGTAGATGTGAATGGGGCATTGCGATTGAAGGGAAGGCTATGCATCCCCAATGATTCAGAACTCAGAAAGGAAATCCTTATGGAAGCACATTACGCGACCTATACTATCCATCCCGGGAGCACGAAAATGTATAAAAACCTTCGTACTATCTTCTGGTGGCACGGCATAAAGAAAGATGTGGCGCTCTTCGTGTCGCAATGCATAACCTGTCAGAGGGTGAAAGCAGAGCATCAGAGGCCGGACAGAGAAATGCAGAATCTTGCTATCCCGGAATAAAAGTGGAAGCACATCAGTATGGACTTTATTATTGGTCTGCCAAGGACATAATGGGGGAACGACTCAATCTGGGTTATCGTCGATCGGTTAACCAAGTATGCACACTTTATCTCCATCAAAAGTACTTGGGGCGTCGATCGCCTCGCTCAGACCTACCTTGACGAGATAGTCCGGCTGTACGGAGTGCCAGTTTCCATAGTATCAGATCAGGACGGACGGTTTATCTCACGTTTCTGGACAAGCCTTCAGTCGTCGATGGAGACCAAGTTGAAATTCAGCTTAGCCTACCATCC
>JAYESA010000014.1:113662628-113665128 GCA_036927795.1 Iris macrosiphon
CTACTTGTCGTGTTATCACAGTCTCAATCAGGATCACTACACTATCTACCACAGCACAAAGAAAAGTCTAACATGTACTAATAAAGTATACCACAAGGAATAAAAAAGGACAGGAAGAAGAACAAAAGAGACAGACCTACTAACCCGACACCCGTAGCATCGGCCTCCTCGACCGTCAACGCATAACCCTGTCCTGCTGGGGTGTATCCCTCTGCTGGTGCGGGGCATGATGCTGTACCATAGATGGCCTAGCTCCAACTCTCTGATCCTGTGCTCCACCAAATGGAGGAACAGTGGGGCAATCTCACATCTGGTGAGCATCGGATCCACAGAACAAATACACCTTCAACCTCCTCCTACAAATATCCCAAGTGTGTCATGCCTTCCTGCAGTAGGCACAAGTGGGCACCCTCTGATCCTGACCCTACTGCGCTACCTTCTGCACATAGGGATGCTTAGCTGGTCCCGCACTACCACTCGTACTACCTGAATCATCCCTGCCTCTCTCGGACTTAAGCTCCAAGTCATCCTCTGCCCTCTGAGCATCTCCTACTATCTGCTCGAAAGTCGCCTCGCGGTCGCTCCTAGTCAAAGACATGACCGCCATGACCAAGCCCTTGCGAGACTTCCTCGCCTTTGCTGCCTCACTCAAGCCCTCTACAAATCTGCCCAGAAGGCAGAACTCTGCTGCGTACTCGTCCACCGTCATGCTCCCTTGGACGAGTGCCTCGAACTGGCTCTCCAAAGCACTGAGCACCACATCTAGAAAAAAGTTATCCTTAAAAAGCCTTTTGAAAGCCTCCCAACTAAGCCCTGGTGCCGTAATCCTCGTATCAGTGCGATACCACGTCAAAGCGAGGTCGAATATTTGACTGCCCGCTGCCTCTATCTGCATGCTGTCTGGAATCTGTGCCAGCCGAAAAATCTCCTTAATCTGCTCTATCTAGTCATCTGCGTACATGATCCCTTCTGTACCCCGGAACTCCTTGGGCCGTATCCTCTGGAAGTCAATGATACTGTCCGGCCTCGGATGCTGAGTCTGATCTGCCTGTGGCTGAATCTGTGCCACTCTGTCCACTGCCGTCATGGCCACCTAGTGGACGTTCTCAATGTCCAGCCTCATCACATCCACCTGACGGTGCTGCGCGTCCATCATCTCCCTGAAGAACGCAAATAACTGCATGGCATCTACTGGTGCAGGAAGTGGTGGAGGAACCACCAGAACGACTGGGGTAGTCCTCGGATCGACAGGTGAAGGAGGATCCCCGAGAAAAACAGATGTTCCCTCGATCGCAGGAGTGGTGAGTGGAGCGGTAGCAGCTGCCTGAATACGAGCTGGACGAGAGGTAGCAGACCTCTCAGTGGCAACTATTGGGGCGGTACGATAAGATCGTGTCTTCGGAGGCATCCTGAACATAGATCAAAAGAAGTCAATACGGTACAAGATACGATATCATCAAAGAAGGACAGTAACATTTCAAAAGAAGCAAATTCAGAATAATTAGATTAGAATTATTCTTAGTTGTGATTGAGTACACTCTCATCCTAGATCCTATAGCAGGCTCGCAATAGTACAACTAAATTGTTGTACCATCACGATATCGCTCTAATTGTGAATCGAGACCTGCATGGGGCCGCCACCAAAAATGTGTCACGATCCGAATCCAAAAAATTGGACATGAGTCGTGGGTACGTCCAGCCTACGCCACAGCATCGGCGGTAGAACGTTGTCTAGGTCAACTATCTAGCTAACAATCTTACGCAATCAATATATAAACCTGTCAAGATCTCAACTCCAAACGGAGGAGCAATATCATAATAATAATCACAAGTACTCAATCACGAATCTAAGCGCGATAAGATAACACAGAAGTCTAACAACTCTAAAGTCTAAACAACTGCAACTAAAAACAACCACAACATCAATAATAATAATACAACATCCAAAATCATATACAATACAAGATCTCAATCCAAAACCGGAGACAAATCTGGTATCAAGGCTAACAAAAAATAACAACTGAGGTCCTAGTGATCCCGGCTACCAACCCGAAAATTACTCCTAAACTAGAGGGTCCCTGTCTGCACCATCGACAGGCTGAGGTCCATAAAACGTCGGACACCAATCCTCCGGATACTCTGGAAAAAATATGTCCAGTCAGGACTGAAGCAAGTACACCTCTAACAGCAGTTCCAGTTAAATGATAAAAACTATAAAACAGTTGTAACAAGTAGCAAGCTAAAGAAAATAAAGTATGAACAAGAAATATATATATCACTGGTGCATAAAGGTAAAGATGCATGAATATCAGAGCAAGATAGTAATGACTGCAAGATACAAAAAATCTAAACTAAGAGTAAGTTTGTGCACAAGAACGTGTAGTGAGTCCAGCATGAGTACATGTAATGAGTCAAGTCCAGAAACTATAAGTGAGACCAGCAAGAAATGCAAGAGAGTCCAGACTATAAAGAATGAACTCATGTCTTTGAAATACCTGTT